>JANHGL010017364.1:0-17097 GCA_024611195.1 Ceyx melanurus
TCCCATTGCCTCTTGTCCTGTCACTGGGTGACACTGAGCAGAGTCTGGCTCCATCCTCCCTACACTGCCCTGAACATATTGACAGACACTGATGAGCTCCCCCCTCAGCTAAGAGACCTACACCACAGGGGGACAGAGCACTCAGAGGGTTGAACCATCCCAGACTCCCCCCAGAGCGATGCTGCAGCACCAGCCCCTCCTCCCTGGGGGCCTTCTCTGTTCAGGAAGGTTTTTCTTCCCCCACCACCGAGTCGTGGCCGGGAGCCCCGGGTGACAGCGCTGCTGCTGCCTGCAGAGATCCGGAAAGCTCGGGAATCGCCCCGTCACTGCTGGCTGGGCAGCGGGGAAGAGAACTTTAGTGAAACCACAGCACCATCACCTGGTGAAGCGTCTGCACTGCTGCTTGCCCTTCTCACCCGCTTAGCTTCAGCGGAAACATTTCAATACCCATCTCAGCACCGCCCGTGGTTTTACATTATAACATACTTCATGCGATTATGGTTAGAAATTAAGTCATTTGCTCACTCGTCTTTTGACCATTTTACCACCGTTTCCCCATCTTTCTAGTACCAGTTCCATTAAGTCTGCATTTTCGTTAGGTATCCAGTAGAGGATTTTCAAAAGCAATAGATCTTCAAGTGAGTTCTGGAAAAATCCCTCATCCAGAAAAACACAATAAATCCCGAACCAGTTTTGCTAGTACAGTGAGAAAGATAAACATAAATCCAACTGTGGCTCCAATGCAGTCTTTTCACAACCTGAAAAGGCTACTGGAAAGGAAAGCAGAGTCTGCTTTACTGCATCCCACTCCACTAGTGCTTTAAATACTGGTAAACTGGTAAATCAGCAGGACATGGCTGCTCAGTGAAGGTCTAACTGCCTCCCTGGCAACCAAAGAAGCTGTGATGAGTCCATCTAGACATCAAGAGTAAACTTGCTATGGGAGCAAATCAGCCCAGAGCTCTGGAGGACAGCAGAGAGCAGACAGTGTCGGCTGGGATCAGAGAAACCCCTTGTTCCTCTGCCCTGAGCACCCTGCACACAGCTCCTGCTGCTCCCTCTGCCACCCCAGCTCCTCGGCCCTCCCTTCCCTCTTTCCCATCCAGACATACACTGTTCACAGCCACAGGATGGGACAGAGAAGCAGCCAGGGAGTTTTACCATGCTGCACCTACAGGACTTCAAGGAGCTGCTGCAGCCCCCCTGCTGCCCTCAGCTGCAGCACTCCAGCTTTGCTCACTGGGTCAGGGGGCTCAGGGCACTGGGCACAGAGCTGCTGCCAACCAGCCACTCTGCTTTACAGTTCAGAACCAGACCACACCAGAGAGATCCCCCTGCACAGCCAGCATGGCCACTCTGCTTTACAGTTCAGAACCAGACCAAACCAGAGAGATTCCCCTGCACAGCCAGCATGGCCTGGCTCTTCCATGCCAGCTGGACTCATGCCAGCTCAGGGTTCTCCTTCCCAGGCTGGCCCTGCAGCACCCTGATTCACTCTGGTGTCCAGAGCAGGCACCCATGGAACGGGGCCACCAGCACTGAAGTCCCTCCACTGCTATCCGAGACAAACCATCTCATACAACCCCTTGAACCTGCACAAACTCAAACACAGGGTTTTTCAAGTCATCCCAAGGATTTACACTAAGCATCACTCCAGTTAAACTTCCCAGCTACTCAGGTAGCATCCTTTCAACAACACAAAACGCTAATTCAAGGGTAAAATTCAGACTTTAGAAGGTCCTTGCAAACACATTTTAAAAAACAAAGTAAAATCAAACTATTCATCTTTTCAGAGTCTGGCAATAGCTTTCATTGCCAACTGAGTTCACCCAGATGCTCCACTCCCTACATAAAGGGCACAAACTGAACTAGCTCTGTACTAGTCTTCTGATGCCCATCACCACCACTCCCCCAATAAGAACAGTTGTGTTTGCTAACACCTGAGCTCTCCACCCACAAGCACTGGGGGCTCTGCTGTCCATCCAGATGTTGCCTTCAGCTGGATTCAGGGACCATTTTGATGAAACAAAGCAAGGACTTGAAGATGTCCAGCATCCATCCTGGATGAGTGTCCTCATAACCAGGCTTTCCACCTCTCAGAGAGGTGCACTGCTCTCATGTTCAGAAGACTGATACCAGAAACCCTCTTGACAAGTTTTAAAGCCAATAAACTTCAAGAACACATTTGTCCCATTTTGAGAAACCAGCATTTTCTAATATTAAAAGTTACTGAACAGTTCAGAACCAGCTCCAGTTATTACCCTAAACCATTACCTGGGCACCTTGGGGGAAAAAAATTCCATCACGTTTCACTAACATGTTCAAACAAACTGGCTCTCCCCTTTCCTTGCCCACTCTGCTTTTGGGCAGTCTCCTCAGAGGTGGCAAAGGCTGAAGAGAAGTGGCTGCATTGACCAGCTGTGGGAGGAAAAACAAGCTCTCCTGCCTTGGGAGGCTGGGCTGCTCCCAGCAGCTGAAGTCAGTTTGCAGGTCCCCAGCCAGATTCAGTCTCTCCAGCCATTTCCAATCTCACTCCCTTTTCCCCAAAGGAAATGAGCTGCAGAACCCTTTTCCCCATGAAAGTGCCACGTGATTCAGTCTCTTCTAAACCCTTGCCCAAGTTGGGCCACAAAGGCCAATCTGTGCAGCAGCTTTTCAGGGGGGGTTGCCATTATTTATGCTCTCACCTGAAACTGTCAAACTGCTCTCAACTGATTGATGTCAAACACTCACAAATGGGGCTGGTGGAAACAAACAATAGCCACAAGGAAATCACACCCAAACCAGACCCAGATCACAGGCTAAGGTTACAAAAGACAAACTGCTGCAGACCATTAGCTTACAAACTAGAAGCCCAAAATGACAAAGCCAGTTAAGCCCTTTGAGAATAAACCCACTGATGGAGAAGAGCATAAGAGCACAGGGCCAAAACCTAACAGCTGCATTCAGGGACATTTCAAGAGATGAACACTCCATGGTATCTCCAGGATTTATTCCTGCTCCTCAGTACCAAGGTCCATTGCGTCATGGAACAGTCAGCAATGCAGCCTGGGCCACGCACACAAGCTGTCTGAGCTGGCACTGCACAGCTCATTGTTTCAGGTCACAATTGACAAAACTCCCACTGGTGCAGATTAAATGCAGCTGCAGGACCCAAATGGTCAAGACCAACAAAGTGCTGAGGAAAAGAAACAGAAGAATGTTAAATCCAGCAGCCATGTGTTACTCATGAAAGGATATTTAGTGAACATTTCAACATGCATCTTGGGTTATTAAAGGAAAAACAGAGCGTGCATCTCAAATGGCAATAAGAATTGCTGAAAACGAAAGGTTGTGCAGCAGAGCTACTCAGCTTCACTGATGGCTATGAAGAGTTTGGCTGTACCAAGCACTTGCATGAAGTAATAGCCACAAGTCATGATACTTGGACAATAAATGATCACTAGAAATGTTTGGAGTTGCAGGCTTCTGCCAGCCAGCTTTTGGAGTCTGCAGGCATTTCTCTCAACTCACTGAAGAAAGTACAACTGTCTTTTGCTGTATTGAAAACTGAGAGGCTGCCAGCAATCCTTACAGAAAACATTCTGCACAACTTCCATCTGGTATCCATCAGCCTAACTGGATGTAAGGATGGCATATGTTTGCATTCTCCCACAGCCCAGGCAAAGTCATCATCTTGCCCTCCTTCATGCAAACATAATTGTTTCTTTTCTTTTTCAAACAAATATTGTTAATGAGTAGTTTTTTACATGCTACAAACACTTGTATCTAGGACACCTTCTGGGCATACCCACTGGAAGCTCCAGATTAGATGGAGTTCTGTCCCATCTTTCCAAAGCAGAAATCTATAAGGAAATAAAAGAATCAGGCTATGGAGGAAAGCATCAGGTGGTTTGCACCACAGAAAGGCAGGGGGACCAGCACTGTGCCCAGGCTGGGGGTCACCTTCTGCTTGAACAAAAAGCACAATTCACACACACTTCGTTTTCTACCATTAGTCATCTTAAATTTGCTGTGAGTCTTAAAAGCACATGGAAAAGTTAATGTTTTCCAAGATTAGGGCAATAAAATCCCAAGCATATTTTTATTTCTCTTTATTAACCAGTATTTTCTGCTATTACTCACAGTGTAGACCTTCCAGGCAGCTTTGTTCCAGGAGAGAAGTAGCTGCGTATGTGCAGTTAATGCAGAGAGGAGAGGCTGAAGGTTTAGAGCATTAACAGGGTTACACTTCCCAGTGCAGAGAAAATGGATGAGCTAGCTGAACTCTAGAAAAAAACCCCAAAACCCCAAATCCCACAGGGTTCCAGCTTGACTGATAAACCCCTGCTCCAGAGACACTGTGAAGTCCAGCCCAGGGAGCTCATGGCAAGATCCAGACCCCAGCTCAGGATGAACACAGAGCCCGCTCAAGTTTCAGCTCCAGATGTGCAGCAGAGCCCAGGCTGCCAAGGATGCACAAGCTGGGCCTTTGGGGGTTGGTTTTTCTTCTTTCTTAGTGATTTTGAAGCTATTGCTATTAAATAAATTTAACAACAAGAAACCCCAGACAACGCTGGGGGAATAGACAAAGAAATTCATCCACTATTAAAATGAAATACCAGCAAAAAACTTCAGTATTTTAGACTATTGAAAACAGGTTTGTTCCCCCCCCCCCCCAATTATTTTCTTTGAATCTAAGGCCCCAGTCCTGCTCTCTGCATTCCACTGTATTAAACCCCTTGAAAATGAATCAGAAACACACAAACCCCAAGAGCAAGCTGGCAGCAGAACTGTACCAACTACAGGGAAATATAATAAAGCTTTCAACATCCCCAGCCAAGACCAATCCAGGCAGGATTACTTCTAGTGCTTTGCATTTCACAAGGAAGAATAATAATATTTTTTTACTGTCACGGCCACAAAGTGTGGTGTGGAGGGGGCACCAGTGGGTGAAAATCTTTTTTCCAGGACAGTCTTTTCTGGCCTTTCCCAATATCCCAGAGCTAGTGGGGTATTTATCACTGCAGGATATACTTCAGATATTTAAACACAATCTGTTCTTGAGAAATATGGGCTCTGCTGAGATAATAGACTGGCAAGATTGAAGCAATCTATCTAAGAGTATCCTTGCAAAGCAGAAGGAAGTGCCACCCAGCAGCCACCTGAGCTGGAACCAGCTCTTCGTTCCCAGTGTCCCTCCTGGAGCCCCATTTCTCACAGTCCCACTGGGAATTCATCCTTGGAAAATGGCAGCTCATCATTTTCCAGCTACATTTTAATTAAGGTCCTACCATCACAGTGGCCAATAGTGTCATTGTGACTGATCTTTGTCCAAGGTCTAAATACACAGGGAAGAATGTTAACTAGCAAAGTCTTTTCAAGGGATGACAATTGTTAGGAGCCTGCTATGGCCAAAGGATTCCCCTTGTCTAGAGAGATGTCCTTCCAAGGGCTAAATACTTGGGAATTCATTGTGTCAACAGCCCATTTCAGATTTCATGTCACTGACAAGCACAGGCCATCCTAACAAGGCACCAGTGAGAGCCATGGCCATAGTCATTCCTGGCACCTTTAATTACTGACACCCTTAGCTCCCTGAGCAAGCTTTTCTGTAGTTTATTTGTGGTAGCATTGGATGTTTGGGTTTTTTTGGGTTTGTTTTGGGGGCTTTTTGTTGTTTGTGTTGTGTTGTTGTGGTTTGGTTTTGTTGGCTGTTTGGGTTTAAGAGCAGTCACTGCTATTCTGTGCTGTTTGAAGATTGTCATCAAGCTGCTGGTTCAGCTCCAGCAGCACAGGCACCTGCAGAGCTGCACTGCTCCAGTACCCCCACACCCACTAGAGCCCCAGCAATGCAGATCTTGGCTCAGCACCTCTCTCAGGTCCCCAGGCAGTCACCCTGCACTTGCTCCCTTTCTGCATGTCAAGACTTGCATGCCTATGAACTTGAAGGAAGGAGCTGAAAAGTAATGTTAATAGCAGTGTGAGGAATCTTTCATCCACAAACACCTTCTATAACCAACTCCCCTCATCATTCTGAGGAAATCTATATTGCCCATGTTTAGTTTTACCAAATTAATGCTTTGGAACAGCAGCAGCAATAGCTATTGATTCCAGTTCTAACTGCCCATTATTCTGTTTTCAGCAGGACCTAGCTCAGTAGGATGAACAGAAACAGTGTTTTATAGCTGCATCACATTAATGATTCAGATACTAATCATGTCTTGCCAAGCTGTGAGCATCAGCAAGGCACAAACATCAAAATGGAAGATACATCCTCAAGCTGCATATTTAGTCCCTCTATTTAACATGTACTTCATCTTTACATCATGGCACTGCACGTTCAGTTGTGTACTCTCCAGAAGCAATTAAGTCTTAATCACTTGACACCTCACCATGACACTCTCCTGTTTTGCCATCTACATTTTACATCAAGTAATATTCAAGTGAATCAAAATCTGTGAAGGCCCTTTTAACCTTGACAGTCTGGCAGGTTGGGAAAATCTGAGGAGATCAAGAATTGCTCTTATTTTTCCAGTCTTGCCTCTCATCCAAACACATGGATTTAAACATTTACATGCCTATTCATAATTTATTTGAGCATTTGCAGCTCATATCATAAATACAGGTCTAGCCTGCAGGAAAAACAATGAGTAATAGTTGAAAGAAAGCATTCCAATTACTCATCTTGAAGTACACCCATGCTCACTGCTTGGTCCTCAGGTGCCAGTAAAGTCCAATAGGAAAGTCTGACATCAAATATGTCATCCAGAAAAATATATCAGTTAAACAGCAACAGCAGTTAGATCAGAGACTGATTTTCTCTCCTGGTAACGTATCAGTAGGAGATTTATCTTTAAAGAAGTTCCCAAAGTTCTGAACCCCTTAAGGAGGCTGCTGGGGAAAAGCTGCTCTCCGAGTTGTTTTCCCACCAGTGGGACATGCTGCATTCTGCTTTTGAGGACCTGTGCCAGGCTCTCTTCTCTTTCCAACTTCAGTATTGAGCAAGGAGACAAACATGGGAGCCAGGAGATGCTGCCTCTCAGAGGAAAGTTGCTGTTTATCCACCACCTCTGGCTTCTGTTAGCTGGGGATCTCATTTTTGTTTGCAACCCCCCAGAGCACTGTGATGAGAAAACCCTTGCCTCCTGTCATGATCTGGCAGCCTCAACCAATGCCCCTCCAACATGCTTGGGTGCCAGCTTCAGCATCCCTGCCACACACTGCTGCTGACCCTTACATGAATGGGCTAGCAAACACAAGCATCTCCTCACTTAGGAAGTATCTGCATGTCTCCAAAACTGGCTCCCTGGCAAAGCCTCGTGCTCATCCCTGTGGTCCTCCTAAGACACTCTGCATGCCCAGCCTAAGCCTGACTTTAGGGCTAAACACAACTACAGTTTGCTTGTGCTCTGTAGACTCCAGCAACATAAAGGAATTTGGAAGAAAGAAAAAGTTCCAAGACAATCCAAAGTGGATGTAGATGAACCCGAGGGCTAGGGGAGCCAAGGCTGCCTTCTCCTCCCACCCCCTGCCCCTCATGCCCTCAACACCATCCCACACCATGGTCATGCTGCAGGATTGTGCTCTTCACACAGGGACTGATCCTGCTTCAGCTTCCAGTTGCATATGGTCACAATGAACAGCTTGCTTGGGAGAGGCACAGGGGCCCTGGGAACACTGCATCTGGAAGGGGCTCCTCCTATTAACCCATCTTGCATTGTTTCACCTTCAGCTTTCAGTGTCCTTTGGTAGGCCAGGTGACATCTTTCTAGGATTTTAGTAAATATTTTTTTTACCTTCCTCTGGAGGCTCAGGATTTTAGGGTATCTGAGATACAACCTGGTCACTTTTTAAGTCCCTTCTCCTGGACAAGTGGCTAGGAACAAGGTAAGGGCAGAGAGATCTGGCAAATACCAACAGCCAGTGAAAGAAAAAGCATGTTGTTTCCTGAATACATTATGCTAAATCTGCATGTAAATGAGAAATATATAAATAGAATTGGGCATTAACTGACATTAGATTTTTTTTAATGGGGAGGAGGCGGGGGATGTTGTTATTAAAGGAGTTAAATTCTAACATCTGTTTTTAATTCTCCCAGCTTATTTGTCTGTTTATACCTACAGGCTTTCAAGACATCATTCAGCACTGCTAATTAAAGCTGACAAGTTTTGTTCACTGCACTGCTTTCTTGTATCCCTGCAAGCCACTTATTCATGTCAGTGCTGTCAGTGCAGGTGACACTGCTTCTTGATGGAGAAATGACAGGGGACCAGAGTGCCTCCCCAAGGGCTGAGAGGAGGTTCACCTTGTCCCCTGTCAGACAAGAGAGGGAAGAAGTGATGGATGGCAGTGACCATTGCTCTGGCCACAAGCCTTTGTTTCATCTCCTGACTGGGTCAGAATCCTGCCATTTTCTACCGTGGCTGACTTCACACAAATCCATGGCAATATTCCCCAGCATATTTCTAAAATGCCACAGAAATGGGACTCCAATTTAAAAAGATGATCCCAATTATATTTGGAGAAGACATGCCACATTACAGACACATGCTGGATTTTTTGAGCAGTAAGAGCCCCATCTGCAGTCATGCCCTGAGGAAACTTTGCTATTTGTGCTTCACTAAAAACAGCCTAATGCTGATCCAAGAGAGAAGTGCATATGCAAGTAGTCTGTGCCTACAAAACCATGTGCAGGAGAGGTTGGCTTGGCTCACATAAAAAGATGCACCTTATGGAGAAAGCCATGAGGACAAATGCCAACAAGTTTATTCATTGCTTCCAATTCTGGACTTGAGAATTTATAGAGCACAGATATTCCTACACAGCCTTTTACAGACTGCTCTGTTTAAAGCAACCAAACTATCCACACACCACTGAGAACACTGGTGGAAGGTCAAGCAAGCAAGGCAGGGACAGGTCACCAAAAAATCCCAGTTCTGAACTCTGAACCAGACACTTTTCCTTGTCCTGAGCCCAGCAGCACTAAGGCAAGAGGCAGTTGGGATGGCTGGGATCTGCTGGGGATGACCAGAAACACAGAGACACTGAGTCCATCAGGAGCTCTGCACATAGAATCCTGGCAATGTCTGGCTTGAAGGGAGCTCCAGAGCTCATCCAGCCCAACCCCTGCTGAGAGCAGGGACATCTGCAACTAGAGCAGGGTGCTCAGAGCCTCCTCAAGCCCCCCTGGAATATCTCCAGGGATGGGGCCTCCACCACCTCACTGATCAACTTGGTCCAGTGTCCATCACTCTGCTGGGAAAGAACCATATGACCACTCACTTTTTGCTCCTCCACAGGAGTTCCACAAGCAGAAAAGAGCATTTTTTTTTTTCCTCTGTTTGGATGGACCAAGAGGTTTTCAAGTGTATTTTCCAAGTGATTTCAGTCTGGAAGGGGCCTTTTGTTACCCAGACATGCAGTGCTTGGTACCTGGGAGCCTGGTTCCCTGGGGAGGTGTCTAGACAGCTCTGCAGTGGAAACAACTGCCCAGGATTCCCTGGATGGAATCCACCAGTGTGAGTGCTGGAGCTGCTGCACACCCTGGGTTGCCAGAACCTAACGTGTGCAGGAAAATGATCCACTGGCAACTCAAATGCAAAGCACAATATGCCCAAGTTATCTGCAGTCTCCAGATCAACTCTGCCTCTGAAATACCACATGACACCCCACACATCATAACATCAACACTGCTTCAGTCACCCCAGAGCTCCCGTGAAATCCAACCAGAGCTGAAAATCCCCTCAGAAGAGAGATGGATTTCAATCAGTATTCCAACAACTCCTGGCTCTGCATGCCAGGAACAGACAAATGACATACTCCAAATGCTTTCAGAAACAGACTGAAGCACTTCTCTCAATCCTCCAAGAAGCAAGAACAGTTGTAAAGAAAACAACTGTTAATTTCAGCCAGTTTTTAGCATCATTTGTCTATAGCTACACTTTCATAGCTCAGTACACAAAAACATTATGACAGATATGCAAATCTGATCTTTTCAGGCAGGAAAGGTGAAATCCCTATATATGAAAGGTTGAAGTCTGATCTTTAGAAGAAGCCTGCAGCTGGTTTCTTGCATCATCAAGCAGACTCCCAGCTTAAGGAAAAGGATGATTTTGTCCACATGAGGAAAAGAACAACAGATATCCCCAGACAGAGCCAAGAATTCACCTTTTATTCTGTGGGAAAACACTGGCACTTCTCAAAAGGGAAAGAGATGGCAGAAATAAAAATCAGACTCTTCAGGTCCTTAGAGACAACATGATGCAAGAAAAAAGAATCATCATGTAACTATTTCCCACTAATTCCAATCCATTTCAACTTGTTTCCTCCTCTAGACTACTATTGGTACTGATTCTACTACCACTGTTAGTAAAGTGGAAGAAATTCTTTTAACTTTTCCTCTGCAGAATAAAAGTAAATATTCTTTCTTCTCACTTTCCCTCCTGATGTTTGTAAGATGACTGTCATGGTTCTCTCCAGCCTCAGGTCTAAGAGATACCATTTGTCTATTAATACCACATTGCTCAGGCCAAGTGGGCTAAAAGCACACAGTGGTGGGGAAAAAATTATTCATATATATATTTATTTCACTCCACTGCTTTGGGATGAGTCAAAGATAAGACTGTTGATGGCCCAGGGTGTCACCCCCTTCAGTTGCAGGGTTATTTCTCGTTGCTGTGGCTCTGCCCTGGCACCTTCCCTCCTCCCAGCCAGGGCTGCTGCAGGGTCTAACAGCAAACTCTCCCTGCAACAGCAGCCAGCAGAGCACCATGCACATGCAGAAGTGCATCCACTTGCTAAAACAAAGCTCTCCAGCCACCCTGAAAACTCAGTTTGAGGCTTGCACCACAGTGAACCCCAATGAACAGGCCCAGAGAGCCAAGTGCACAACACAAAAAGCTCAGGATCAGAGAGCTCTCACCCATGGAGGCACATTCACACCCAAACCTCAGAGCAGGTTGCTGTATTTCCATTAAAAAGAGTTAACAGCTGTAGAAAGATCCTTAAAGAGATCTTAGTGAACATTTGTAAATGCCTCAAAATTAACAGTAATTACAATTCCAGCAAAAATCCTTCCAAACAAAACATTCCATCTAGAGGAGGCAATAGAAAAAAAAACCCAGCAAAGCACTTGCACATTTTAGCAGTGCTTTGGGGATGGGAATGCTCTGCATGTTCCTTTGAAATGGTGAGCTGCCTAATTGACATGCAGCTCATACAGCATCCAGCCTTACTTCTGGATCACTAAGAAATGGGCCCGATTGGAAAATGTCAGGATCTGGTTAGCAATTCAAATGACCACGGCTGTAATTACTGCTTTTCATGTTCCAGCATGTTGCACTGCATCAAAACTGACACAAATGCCTGGTTTTATAATATCACAGCACGGAAATAAATGTCCAAAATGATATGAAAATGTACTAGTAAGAGATTAATAACTGTTCTTCCAGGAAGAAAGATGGCTCCTTTCAACCAGTGCATTTAAAAAAAAAGCCCTTCTCTGATAGCATCTCACTTTGAGGGGAAGCTGAATGATATTATCACTCATAAGCTATAATCATTTCTGTCACCACCAGTCAGAATATTTGAAGGAAAAGAGGAGGAGAAAAAGGGAAGGGGTTGGGGGGAAAAACAGTGCAATCTTATAAATAAGTCCAGAGAGATAGCACTTAAAGGTTCCCCTCCAGCATTTTGTTCTCTCTCCCACCCAGCAGACTAGAGCATATTTCAAGTGTTTTATTTTGATCATAAAGTGGAGGAACTGTGTGGCTGGGGAGCAATGCATCACGAGTGATGTGCTCAGCTCCACAGTCTCTGGTACCAGTGTGTCACTGTGAAATATGGGCCTAGAGCAATACGTGTGCAGGGAACTTTCTTCTTCAGGAAAGAGGAGGAAGAAAGGTCTTGTGAAGTCTCGTGTGCCCCCAGAAGTCTGTTTATGAAATAAAATAAAGCAAAGTTCTCTTGTGCAGCATCCAAACCACACAGCAGAGTCACTCAGCTGCCTTCCAGCTCTAGGATGTTTTCCACAGAGATCCACACTTGGGATTTCTGTCTTAGCAGAGGGGTTCAGGGTGGAGGTACCATCAGCACAGCCCACAAGCAGCACCAGTCCTCCCTGGTCATCCGATGGCTCACAACACACCCTGCTCACACACAATGGAAAGGAGAGTGAGCTTTGGGGCAGTGCCCTCACAGGCTGAGTTCACCCTGAGGAAGGTCTGGGCCTTCTCTGCAGCCCCACATTGCCTGGTCCCTTCTTAAGGGGTCGGGTGTCCAGATGTTCATCCATGAAGATGGAGAGATGTGTTGGACAACAGCCTTTCTCTGCCCCCTCAGTGATGCTGCTTTGTGAGGTTGGTTTGTTCTTGGCAAGATCTACAACGTCCCCTGTAATTCACCCAGTAACAAGGCCATTTAGAACAACAACAAGGAGTCAAGCAGGTTTGCAGCAAGAGAAGACAGAGCAGGAGACAGTCATGTGCTCAGTACCTGGAGACAAAACCTACCCTGGTGCTCTCAAAGCCATGCTCAGCAGAGAAAAAACCCTAAAGGAAAGTGAATTTCCAGGTTCCCACCTTATTATACAAGGCCCTTGAAGCACTGGTTTCAGCATCAGGGATGTCCTCCTCTCTGCCCTTGGCTTCTGCACACCCTGCCTCTGTTTTCCCAATGCTACAACAACTTTGTTCTGCCTTAATGATGTGCTGGAGAGAAACAAACAGCACAGCTTCTCTTACAGAGGGTAGAGGGTTTTCTGTATTGGTCCTGTGCAAGGCACAGCTGCCACCCAGACAAACAGTATCAATCAGATTTAGTTTTGCCAACACCAGGAAAACAACAGCTGGAGAAGTTCCTGCCATGCCACTTTCTGCTGGGCAAACAGTGCCAAACAATGAGCAGACAGGACTTGAATGCACTGAAAGTCACCGACACCTTCCTACACTGGGCTACCCAGCTCATCCTGCAACAGTTTCTCCCCCTGGCTCAAGGAATGCAAATTCCACTAGGTAATTCAAAACTGTATCCTTACAGAAATATGCCTTTTACTGCTGGAGGTGTAATAACCATATATCCTCTCCTTAATTCTTGGAGCTTAAGGAAGCTTGTGCAGCCTTCCCTTAATGAATGCAGCTTCAGAAAGATCGTGCAGGAACCAGCACTCGTCTAGCTCATGACCTGGAGAAATGCACATCTTCACTCTCAAACAAGTGTGCATATTTGATCTCTTTGCTGACATATTTCACATGCATGAGGTGCAAACACTGCCCTGACCCACAACCAAAGCCTCCAGACCACGGCTATGTGGTTTGCCTGCAAGAGCTGGACAGACACAGGCAATGCAGGCTCTGTGCTGGGGGAGTGCAGCACGCTGTAAGCAAGGCCAGATGCCAAACACTTCCCTGGGCTGCCACTCCTGGCTCTAGTCTCCACAGAAACTCAGCTGGCAACTTTTTTCCCCTCAAACCCATTCACTGCAAGCACCACATCTTGCAGGATTTTAAATCCAACATCCATGTCATTGAAAAACTAAAATTCAAACCTCCCATTTACATGAAATGAGAGTATGACAAGAAATAGCCACCACCTGCTGAAAGCCTTCAAGGCTTGGTGGCACACACAGCATGAAGCAGTTCAGAGCAGCAGCAGAAATTGGCTGCCTACCTCATTCTGCCCCAACTAGAAGAGGTGTTCATGTTCCCTATCACCCCAAAAACGTTTTCCAATATTTTCAGAAGGGAGGCAAGTTTTCCAGAGAGCTGACTGTTAACTTTATAGCTCCTTCCAGACTGGAGAGGAAGGGAACTAGAGCCCAAGCTGCAGAGCTAGCAAGACGCAGCATTATTGCTGTGCTCAGGCAATGCTTTCGTACCAAAATAATGGCTTGTGTGGTATGACACAAACTGCCATAAAACTTCCATTTTTTAAGCAACAGGGAAGGTAATCAGAAGTATACTAACCAGTGACTACAGAGGCAAAAATAATTCAATTACTATTCCACCATGATAAGAAGGAAAAAAAAGCCAATATTTTAATCCAGGTAAAATTCACATCTTACACACTCTGCAGAAGTACTTTTTAGTCTGGAAACAGGCTTCTTTTGCCAAAAATTGAGGTCTTACTCTAGAGCTGAGATCAGAACTGATTTATTGAAGACAGAACCAAGGAGCTCTGGTGAAGCAATGGGACTGACAATGCAGGAGGAGAAATGCTCATCTGGCACAAGATATTTTGGAGTATTTATTGCCTTTAGTGCATGAAAAGTAATAACAAAAAGAAGTTGTAGAGTCATTTGGAATCTATTTCTGGTAGGAAGATTGTGGTGAGGAGAGGAGCTCAAATTCCTACTCAGACAAAGCAGCAGTGCAGAAGCTTATGACAGATGATATCTACATGCTCTCCAACTCTTCTTCTCCCACCCTTGGTTTTAGATTTAGAAGTAAAAATATCCAATCTCAGTTTAAAAAATATATTCTCAAAGTATTACAAGGTAGTTGTGCTTGGTTTGCTCTGTCCTGGTGCTCTCTGTGCCACAGAGCAGGGTGCTGCCCAGCAAAGCCAGCAGGGCTCTGGGTTCCATCCACAAGGGCATCACCAGCAGAGACAAAGAACCACTCCTACAATCCCACTACCCAGCACTGGTCAGGCCACACCTAGACCACTGGAGTGAAGTCTGGTCCCTGCTGTACAGAAGACATGTGGACAGGCTGGGAAGGGGCCAGAGCAGCAGCACCAAGGTGATCTACAGACTGAGAGGCCACCATACCAGGAAAGGCTGGGAGAACTGGGTTTGTTCAGCCTGAGAACAGCAGGTTCAGGGAAGACCTTGTCACTGTGTCTCAGCATTGCAAGGATAGTACAAAGAAGATGGAAACTCCCTTTTTGAAAGGAATGATATGGAAAAAACATTGCTCTTGCTCTGGTCCCTCTTCCCCCTCTTCCAGGCCAGTCCCTGAACTCAGCAACCTGCTCAAGTTTGAAGTATTACTCAGATGGGCAGCACCATTATTTTGTCACCAGAACCCCAAAAAGAAATAGTCATTGGAAATAAAAATAAAATACCTCCTTTAAAAGAGGTTAGTCTTAAAGAAACCAGAATTTCTTGCTTGCTTTGGAGGTTTCAGCTACAAACTGTTGGAGCAGAGCCTTTTTCCATGCAGTTCCCAGCATAACAAGGGCCCTCTGCACGATGGGGGCTCCTGGGTGTGAGTTACAAGCTGTAGTAGTAAAGAGCAGCAAAGCAAAGCAGCAGAGTGGATTCCCAGTAGATGAATAGCCACCATGAGCACATGGTTGGCGTCAACCTCCAGTAACAGGCTAACAAGAACTGTGTGCATCTGTTTCCAGTTCCCTGAGAATAATGCCATCCAAACTGAATTCCAGTGTTTCTAGCTTCTAGAGAGAGACCAACTATGTCTGACTAGTTACAATTAACCACATTGCTGAGGTTATAAGCACAGCCCTTTGGAACATGAGCAAATTCTGGCTAAGGTCACTTCAGCCAGCAAAATAATGAATATCTGTGTTCAAAAGGCATGAACAATACATTTTTTTAATTAACTTATTGCTGGATTGAAGGAGATTTATGGAGTTACTTGAATTTTGAAGACCCACTATAGCACTCTTCAGTCATAGTACTACAGAGACAGAGCAATACACAAGAAAATTAAAACAAAACCCAAAACAGGTCAAGAGATCCTCAGCTGAATTATTAATAAAGCTAAAATAACATTTGATAGGAAAATAACCTAAGGAGTACCAACTAGCTTTAATTTCCCTTCACATTCAAATAGGAAAAAGTAGATGTAACTCTGGTTTGAATACATATTTTTGAGGCTATTGCATCATACGAATTCATTATTCCAGATTGTTTTCCTAAATCAAAAGTAAAAAGGGGAGCAAATGTCAGACCTGGTCTCTAAACAAAGTTCAAGGTACTGCAACAACTTATATGTTTTCTCCATTCTTCATTTTTCTGTTATGCAACATCAAATGGGAAAATTAAGATCATGAAACACAAAAGAGAGTTAAGGATTCTCAGATTAGCACAGTGATAATGGATGAACATTTGGGATCTCCCACTAATGCTGCAGCAGCAGACTGGAGGTGCTGGAGAGCTGAGCCAAGGTGTGCAGCCACCATCCCCTGCCCCTGCACCAACAGCTCCACCTCTCAGAGCAATTGCTTCCCTGCTGGGAGGGGCCTCTGGGCATCACTGCAGTGTAAATAAATGTTTAGGTGAGAAGCTGACAGCTTTAAAGACCATTATTTTCTTTGCAAAGCATGGAAATCCCTGCTAAAGCATTCCCTGGGGGATCCACTGCTGTCTGAACACAGATTTATTCACTGTCCCTCATGGTTAAAGGTAATTGACTGGTTTTTAGCATACTGGCACTAACACTCCAAAACCTACTACAAGAAACAAAATCTTCGGTCACAAAATACAAGAATAAGATGAAAACCCCCTGATTTTACCAGACACTGATGTGCTGGTGGTATGCATAAAGCTAATCGGTGTAATTACACAGTTTAGAAGGGCATGCTGTGGATGCACAGCTCACCCCAGACAATGCTCCTCTGGCTGCCTTTCAGATCTGCCCCACTGCAGCTTCCTCTGCAGCTCTTTGTTAACAAACACATTAGGGCCAAATTATTCTAATTCAATTCTATTAAAAAGTGGAAGAAGTTTCTACCCTTTCCTTTCCAATGCAGACGTTTTGTCAGGAGCTGGCAGGTTTGAAGAGGAATCACAATCATCTCACACACTGTGGTGCTCTATCAGCAAAGGGCTGGGTTTAGAAATCCAGAGTCTCCCTCAGTCACCCTGAGGAAGGCAATCAGCAGTTTCCTGGACTATGGGCCAAGGACATCATCCCCACCATGAAGTATGTTAGCATTCATGGGTAAGGCTGCCAAGGATTTTAACCACAGATACATTGTTGGGGTTTAAAAACAACTGAAAAATAAACAATGAGGTATCCAGCTGCTTTGTCCAATAACCAGAACCAGATCAGGAGTACCACCATCACTTCTAGAGTCACAGAATCCTGGCAATGTCTGGGTTGAAGGGAGCTCCAGAGCTCATCCAGCCCAACCCCTGCTGAGAGCAGGGAC
>JANHGL010017367.1:17358-34165 GCA_024611195.1 Ceyx melanurus
TAATATCATTAAGCAAAAAAGCAGGATAATAAGTAAATTTCTACCCTGGACTTTAAGAGGGCTGATTTTTTCCTCTTCAAAAATCTACTTAGAAATGTCCCATGGGCTAGGGCTCTAGAAGGTAGGGGGGGTCCAAGAGAGTTAAGGTTATTATTCAAACATTAATTCCTTCAACCTCAAAATAAATTTATTCCCTTAAAAGAAAAATCAAGCAGCAGAGGCAAGAGACCTGCATGGATAAACAGGATGCTCCTGAAAAAACTCAAATGGAAGAGTGAGGTTTACAGTAGGTGGAAAAAGGGTCTGGTTAATAAGGAGGATTATAGAAAGGCTACCAGGAGATGTAGAGAAAGGCCAAGGCTCTCTGGGAACTGAGTCTTCCCACTGAGGTGAAAGAAAAGAAGAGCAGCTTTTGCAAATACATCAATGAGAAAAGGAGGAATAGGGAAAAAGTGGGGCCATTGCTAAATGAGGTGGGAGATGAGGTTACAGAGGATGAAGAGATGGCAGAATGCTGCTGAATGCCTTCTTTGCCTCAGTCATTATTCCCCAGACCAACTCTCAGGAATCCCAGTCACTGGAAGTAAGAGAGCAGAACTGGAGAGAGGAAGATACTTGGCTACTCAGTCAGGACTGGGTTAGAGATCACTTGGATAACTTGAAAATGACAAATCCATGGGCCCCAGTGGAGTGCACCCAAGTATTCTGAAAGAGCTGCTGATATTGTTGCTGAGCTGCTCTCTATCATTGTTGAAAAATCATGGAGAACAGGGGAGGTGTCTGATGACTGGAAGAAAGCCAATGTCACTCCAGTCTTCAAAAAGGGCAAAAGGGAAGACCCTGCAACTGTAGACCCTTCAGCTTCCACTCCATCCCTGGAAAAGTGGTGGAGCAGCTCATTTGGGAGGCCATCTTTAAGCACATGGAAGAAAATAAGGTTATCAGGAATAGCCAGTATGGGTTTATCAAAGGGAAATCCTGCTAATCTGACATCAGTGTGCCCTTGAGGCCAAAAGAGCCATTGGCTTCCTGGAGTGCATTAAGAAAACTGTCCAGCAGGTGTAGGGAGATCCTCCTACCACTCTGCCCTAGTGCGACCACATCTGGAATACTGAGTCCAGTTGCGGGCTCCCCAGTTTGAGACAGGGACCTACTGGAAAGAGTCCAATAGATGGTAAAAGAGTGATTAAGGGACTTGAGCATCCTCCCCTATGAAGAAAGACTGAGGGCACTGAGCCTGTTTAGTCTTGAGAGAAGACTGAGAGGGAACCTTATTAATGTCTACAAATATCTGAAGGGTGGGTGTCAAATAGAAGGAGCTAACCTCTTCTCTGTAGTGCCCAGCAATAGGACAAGGAGCAAGGGGTATAAACTGGAGCATAGAAAGTTCCACCTCAACATGAGGAAAAACTTCTTTCATGTGAGGGTGACGGAGCCTAGAACAGGCTGCCCAGAGAGGCTGGAGAGTCTCCTTCTCTACAGACTTTTAAAACCCTTCTGGATCTGTTCCTGTGCAGTGTGCCCTGTGTGATCCTGCTTTGGCAGGCAGGCCTAGCCTCAAAGATCTCTAGGGATTAGAATGGACCTCTAGAATGGACATTCTATGATCCTATGATATCCTCAGGTACTAGGATTCCTGAGTAACCAACTTCGTGTTCTGGTTTGTTTCCCAGTAGTCTAACACTGTTGTCTTGCCCTCAGAGACATGAAGCCATACAAATGTGCAAAGGTAACCATGACTCCTTTAGTCCATCCCAATAGCCAGTACCCCCCCGTAATCCTATCCTTAAGTACATACACATGCCAGCAGGTCTCACCCCTGGAGACATCAGTCCTCATGGTCCCTGGCAGCCACATTAGACTCCCCAGGACCTTCCAATAGGCATCTTTTCCTTTGGTCCCATCCATAGTGACAAACAGAGCCTCTTCACTCCCAGGCCACTTCTGCTTCTGAGCTTGCCAGCTAGTCTGGCTTGGGTTTAGCTGGGGATCAGCCACTCACTTGCATACCTTAATTTATATGAGGTGCTGGTTCCATGGTCACATGAGCTTCTGACTTGTGGTCCCGATCCAGTGTCTGTTATTTCAGTCTACTCACTCTGGTCTCTCCAGTTGCAGCCACCACAGTCAAGCAGGCTCTCTCTGACGTGTGATCTTACTACAGTTGCTTGCACTTAAACTTCCATTAACACACATGAATGCTGAAGAGAGTCCCTCATCCGGGAAAGGAATGAAAAATGAACAAGTGTATTGACCAGACAGTTCACATGTATCTGTCTCTTTTATCCCCATATTGTTCCATTTTCCCACCCTCATTCCTCTCCAATCATTTAGAGCCTTCCCTTTCTCTGCATGTGTTTTCCCTTCTCAATATCCTGTAATTCCTGCACAGTCACAAAGTGCCTTTCTACTGCATCCCATAACGTCTCCTATACCTCCAAGAAACAACAACTCTCAGAGTGTTATGGACTTACCTTGTTGAGTTTCACACCTGGACACTGGTGCTGAGGCTGTCCTGGGATAGGGTGTTACTTCTTCTGAGACCTTTAGGACTGCTAGGGTGCTGCTATGCTCCTTTTGGCTCGTGGAGATGGGCATTTTATGGACTTATGGCTCCTGTGACTGGCCTAGGGGTAGCAACTTTATGGATAAACTCAAATAATATCCTACCTGCAATTTTCCGTGCGTGCTGTTGTTTCTCCTTCTTGGGTGTGCGGATGAGCTTTTATCAGAAAGACCCTTGATCTCCTGTCATCCAGTCGTCCTACAGTTGGGTTCCTTAGGTGTGATGTACCCTTGCTAAATGCTTGATGATTCCTCACTCCTATAATTTTTTTCTGAGGGTACTTGCTCCACAATTTTGCCAGGGGTTAAAGGTAAGACTTATTAGTTTGAGGTTTCCTGTGTTATCATCTTGGCCTTTTGGGCTTTTTTTGAAGATCTCTTAAGTGCTTTGCAGCTTACTAAACATTATGATTGCTTTATATTAAGTTCTCCATAGTTACATGTCTTTGAGGCTTAAAACAAGTGAAAATTCTGGTTTTCCACAGTAGGCTGAGGACATGATTCTGTTTTGCTAGTACATATAACAACACTATACAAACATCCTAAACTCTCTTAGATTGTATTGTTGCAAGGAACTAACAGCAGAAGAAAAATGTTATCCTTACACCAGTTTCATAGCTTTTTTTTTAATCTAAAATTTACAGAAATAAAGGAATATAGTTGCTGATTGATGCCCTTAGTAACCAAAATCAGAGATACTTCAATTATTAATTTTTGTCTTTTGAATTTCTCAGGTTTAAAGTATATAGATTTGGAATGCCTCCATTGTGTTTGGAAAGTTTAGGTATAAAAATTAATTTTCTTGCTAACTGTTGGTTCATCACCAAGATAAAGAATTTTTGTATTTTTGTACAATGTATTTTTAGTAAGGTTAATAAAATATTGATTCCTCCCGTAGTTTAAAACAGCTGGAACAAGATGCTATTGACCTAGACAAGGAATCCCAAAAGGCAAATGTAAAGGTCAAAGAAATAAATAACCAAAAAGCAAGACTTATTACCGAATTAATGCATCTCATAAAGGTATGTGGTTTTTGAATTGGTATGTGACCCACTGTTACTAAAAGTCCTATTCTTGTAACAAGTAGGATGCATGCAACATTTGGATGAATTACTCTAAATGTTTACGAGGTAACTTTTTCAAGATAAATGTCTTTGAAACTTTCATGAAGCTGAACTTATCTGTCATTAATTCAATTTTTAGATCATTTGCTTGCATTGATTTGACTGTCAATGACTGAAATTTTATAATCCATGGTCTTGATTCAGTAAATAGAGGAATGAACTAGAAATAATCTGTAACCATTTCAGCCAGTACATTTTCAGAATACTGCATAATTCTATGAGCTGTTCCTCCCACCCTTGTTTATAATATCCTTTTTTGTTGTTTTTATTGTAAGAAAGAGTAGTCATTAGCCATGTGCAAAAATGAGCTGATCTGTTGATCCATAGTTGTGGAAGAGGGCTATGATGGGAAAAGTCCTCAAGTCTCAGAACTTGAAAAAATAAGAAAGCAGTCTGGACTTAATTGTTGCTTTAATTTACCTTGTATGCCCTAATAACGGGAACTGCCATGAGGTGAATTTTCTTATTTGTATTTTTAATAACTAAGGAATGAGAAACAGTTACTTTTAGTTACAAGGGAATCTGATTCTGCTTTTCCACTGTAAGAAAAGGTGCCATTCTTGCAACCACTTTGAGCATGTATGCTGTTCATTTACCATGTCTTACTGACATTGAAATGTAGTCTTGCATATCCCTGAAGAGTTGAGTAGTACCTTTGAAGGGAGACTGAGTTCAAGAAATTTCAGTTACCAATATTAATATAATTAAAAATCCAAATAGGTGGCCTGTTTCAGTTTGTTGATAAGCATGGACTGCAACAACTGAAGTGTTTAAAGAGATCACTTTTGAGGTCAGCTGGCCAAAGCAATCCTGAAAATGCCAAAGAATGGCACAAAACATGAGCCATGTTAGAAGGGTTGCTTAGGCTGTAGATTAATGTACAGAATTTACAGAACTTGTGGAGGTAATAATAGTACTGAAACCTAATTCTTCTCAAAACTTGTCCACATATTCTGTATTTAAATCAGAAATTTCTAAAATATGTTTTTGACATTTTTATTTGATGCCTGTTTCTCAGTACATAAACCAGCCAAGTGTGCTCCTGTTGTAAAGTGCAGCCTAAGTTGTTTATTAACTGCTGTATGACCTGCCTGAAGGTGTGTCTTAATCTCTTTTTCATACACTATAGGAAAATGAATTTGACACATACTGTGTATTTTTCAGTATGTTGGGCTGTAGGCGAGAATGGGTGGTATTTGCCTGAAGTAGTTATTGATTACAAAAGGGATTCAGTTCAGTTGTGTATCAGCTTAATTTTCACACTTTGTGTGCTGTAGGAAGTATGCGCTAGTACATACCGAGGAGCAGAACATGGTCTGGTACAAGAAAGATCTTACATTATATGTTTGGTCAAAACTGTTGAAATAAATGCATTTCTGGTCATCCCCAAATAAAACTTCATGAGTGCTTCCAAATTTATTCTGTGCTTCCAACAGGTTTTGTAATTGTAGTTGCTGTAGGCTATTAAAGTGAAAAAACCTTTATGCAGTCATATGATTTGGTCATACTCATTTCTGCCACAGAAGAAAATTTAAAATACAGGGATTTTGTGTGTGTTTGGTGTTCTGGGACTTCTGTGGAACAGTCAACGAGAGTGACAGACTGCATGTATATTTACACAAATACACAAGGCAGCTTGTACTTGGCATGTACCTAATACATGTCAATTCTTTACAACCAGTTGACAGAAATAGCATTGTTCCACTTGTTATTATACTGCTTTTTAATGTATTCTCTTAGTGTCTGTTGTCTGAAATGTTATCATTTCAATAATCTTAACTTTTTCTATCTCTTTTCATTATAACTATGTTTTCCATTTACTTCTCTGGTAATTGTTTTTAAACTGTTCGAGTGTATTGAAAATGAATAAACATTCCTATGTCTCAAGTTTGCATGGTAGAAATTTTGTATTGAAGTGACAATAGATATGTCGGACCTTGACTTCTGTAGTCAGAAGCTAACACTCTCAAAACTTCATCCTGCAGGTCCCCTAGGTCTACACTTGGAACTTTGTCCTCCCTTTCATTAGAGAGGATTCCTCTGGGGGGGAGGAGGTTAATCTGTGTTCTCAGTGCCCCAAAATTTGAAGTTTGAAGCTACCCGTCACACAGTCAGAATGCACTGCTGATTTTGAAGGTGCTAGACCATTCCTCTGGCTGACTCATTTAAGGAAGTAACCACTTTAATGTCAGTTGTCAAACCAGGTTCTAGGGATCAATAAAGCCTACTATGAAACTTAGAAAATAGAACCTCCTTTTGCTGACATTGGCTGTGTCAGTTAAGACACAAGACACTAGAGACATCTGGTCAATCATGCCTTAGGTAAGAGAGGCATATATCTTTATGTATTTATTTTTTGACCTTTTCCCATATCTGTATGTGATTTGTGAAGTCCACTAAATGCTCCCATTGGATTCTGTCTCTGAGAAAGTATTGAGATTACTGTCTTTTCTCCTATTTCACATGAGTATAAGGTGTAGAGAAAGAGAATATGATTTTTTTGTTAAAATGGTGTGGTTGCAAGTGATAGGTATATGCTTATAGATTAAAAGTTTGGGGGGACTATACATCTTGAAGAGCTTGGGTCACCAATAAGTCACCTTTCTTTTTTATTGATTTTGACAGCAGTGTTGAAGAGCTGAAGATAGTGTAAGGTTGTGTGCTATGACTAAAAATGGGGGTAGTTTCTAAAGTCTCATGATACCAATTTTCGGTGTCTTGTGGAAAAAAAATGACATTTTCTGTTTTTCTGCATAGAACTGCATATCAATGAACATCCTCAAAGCAGATTTGGTTCTTCAGAGTGCTGTGGTGGCTGCTGAGAAGAACAGACTAGAATCAGAGTATAAAGCAGCAAGTATACAACTAAAAGCTGTAGAGGTAATGTTTCTATAATACTGGGATACCTACTGTTAAAACAGCTTCTGTGGAAGCCTTTATGATGTAGAAAAGGACACTTCTGTTTTTAGAAATGGGTATTAGTACTGGTAATTATTTAGCCTTGATTTCTGTGCCTTGACTTCAGCCTCTTCAATGAAACCTGAACAGCTTTGACTTCCTCAATAAAGACAGCTGAGCTTCAGTGAAAATTTGCTGAAAAGTAATGTCCTAAGTATTTTTATTATAGTACATAGTCTATATAAAAAGGTTAGATGTTATTTGGAAGTATTATTTTTCTTCTGAGTCTGTTGCAGACAGGTGGCCCCAACTCACAAAAAGCTCAAGATGAACCAGAAAGTACTGTACCAAGGTAGATCAGGGCTGGTTTACCTTTCTTTCATAGCTTATTTCCTCATTCTGTAATTAAATGCACAGAGGCCAATTTTTGTATTTGTGTAGTAGTACAATCTTCTGGGCAGAAAAGGTTGAAGTAAAGGGTGGTAATTTTTTTCCTTATCTTGCAAGGGTCAGGTTAACTATAACCTACTGCTAAAATGGAATTAGATACACACACAATAGATAAATAAATAATTAACTGTTAAATTGGAAAGCATTTCAAAAAGTGATAGTTATTTTGGTGGATATTTTGGATATATTCTAAAAAGAACAACCATGGCATGTATTTAGACTTGAGGTTATCATTGGTATCATCATTTTCAGGAAAATTAGGAAGCAGAGAACTAAAAGGAGCAAAAAGTAATTTGTAGCCAAGAGAAAAATCCAGCCTGTTACATGACAACTCACTGTTGCATGAGTTCACTGACATCATGCAGCTGTTACTCATTCAGACTTTATAAATAAAGCCCAGTACAAATCACTCCATTGCTGGGGCTCAGTAAGAAGAATATATTATAAAGCCATAGACCCTCATGGGAGTGTATTGTCACTAGGAAATCTATTTCATGGTTTTACTTCTCTCTGTCCCCATCTTCTTAATTGGTTAGAGAGTAACTTGGGTTGGTGCATAAGTAGGTGCCTGGTTAGATCAGGACTTGTTAGGTAAATGTTCTGATGATTAAACAAAAATTGCCTCCTTCCCTAGTGAAGAGGTGTTTGAATCAGCAGAGATCCCATTAGTCATCATTATTGGATTACATTCAACCACAGAAGTAGAGGAAATCATGCCAGAGCTTTTATTTAGGATGGTTGGTTATATGAACATTAGAACAGAAGAAAAAAAAAGCTAAACAAAGCAAAAACTAAATGAACAGCAAAAGCAAACAAACCAACCCCCCCCCCCCACAACAAACAAAAAAACCACCCACAAAACTAAAACAAAAAAACTCCAACCAACCCAAAAAACCCACAACCCAGCAAACAAACCAACATGACTTAAAATCAATAATTCCAGTATTATTTTGAGAAGTTTACCTGCTCTGGAGGTACTCTTCTGAGTATTCAGGTGCATCTTAAGTTTTCACATAGATGGAAATATGTGAAATATTTACTCAGTGATCTCCAAGGTCTCTTTCAACCCCAATACTCTGTGATACTGTGTGATACTGTGAAATCCAAAACCACTCTTCCCCATATACTTTCTGTTAATTAAGTCTTTGTATTAAATCTTTGGCCTTTTTCTTGATTTTTTTAGAAGTTCTCTTTCATTCATTCCTGTGAATGATGTATGATAGAATCATAGAATGATTTGAGTTGGAGCATCTAGATTGGAACTAGAACATCTACTTCCAATCCCTATGCCATGGGCAGGGGGACCTTCCATTAGACCAGGTTGCTCAAAGCCTCATCCAACCCGGTCTTGATATATCCAATGATGGAGTGCCCACAACTTCCCTGGGCAATTTGCTCTAGTGTCTCATCACCCTCATAGTGAATTATTTCTTCCTAACTTCTAATCTAAATGTACCTTCTTCCAGTTTGAAGCCTTTACTCCTTGTCCTATCACTACAGGCTCCCCCCCAGCTTTCTCGTAGACCCCTTGTAGGTATGTTTGTATACTCTGTGGTTTGTTTCTCACTTTCTGCTGTAAGAGATACACTTTCATGGGGAAAACTCAGTATTTGTTAACTTCATCTTAATTCACACGTTGTTTGAAATATTATTTTTAAATTGTCCCTTCCCTCTGACCTCGTCATGTCTCTGTGGTCCTATCTCCTCTGTGGAGCAGCAGGGTGTTGGGCAGCCTCACTGCCAGGGCTGCCCACAAGGTGCTGTGGCAACACTGAGAGAGCCTTGCAAACAGCTGATTCGTGTGTCTATAACGTAAGTAGAGCTGCAAAAAAAGAGGAAGTCTTTTTGCATACATATAGAGATACATATAGAGATACATACAAGTATGTTCTCTATGAGCTGTGTAGTTAACTAAATTGAAGACTAAACATTACAATTATGGGACCATTAATAATACTACATCAGATTTTTTGGTGGTCATGATGATTTAATTGGAATTGTGGGTATCAGCTAAACCGTGAAACTTTGTTAGTACTTAGCACTTACTCATGGTGATTATCTCTCTTGATAATACCTGAGTAAATATCTGATTAAGATTTAAAGCAAACACAAATTCCACTTAATAAATCTAAGAGAAGATCACATATGTTCCTTTTCTGAGGTCCTGGCACTGGGATACCATGGAGAGAGCAGCATGTTTGTTGCTTTATGGTGTGTTATTTTTTAACCACTTAGGTAGAAAGGCCAAAAAAGTACTTGTTTTTTAACAAGTCAAGTTAGAAACAACAGATTTCTGGGGTTTCTGTTTTGACATTGCAGTTCAAGTGGGAACCTTAGTGCTATTTTAATAACTCCTTGTATTTAATTATTTAATGAGCCTAAGAAGAAAATCAGTGTTTGTGACCCATACTGAGCATTAGGGAGGCTTCTTAGCCCCATCTGCTCATTAGATATTATCACAGTTGCCTGTATGTTTATGATAGTTGTTTGAAAGAGTCTTACTAATTGTCTTGCTTTGATAGCTTGTTAATTTTCAGGATCATTTGGTGTAAATTTGTTTAAGTAATAGGTATTAATACCCAATATGCACATTGTAGCATTTCCTCCTTAAGTTAAAGCACATTCTGTTTTTCTATGTATAAATTTCCAAACTTAAAAATAAAGCAAGCATGCGTTCAAATGCAGAATACTTGAGAAATATAGGCTATTTTCTTTAACCAGCTTCTTACTTTGCACAAAACTAGTTGCAATACTGATGAGCAGAACATAATACAAATTGCTTGTGCATACAGAATGTAATTTTTTCTTCTGTTTGGTAGATGCCTTTCAGGACACTGTAATCACAGGTCTCTCTAGGCTGTGATTTTTCATGGTACAACCTCTGTTCAAAAGAGTAATTCTTTATACTTAAAGTTACTTTTTTATCTAGATGGTTTTATAAAGGCATCTTCAGGAAATAAACAGGGGCCTTAACATTGCCATGCACTTTTGCATATATAGGAGTGAGGCAGAATCAAAACATGTGTATTTTCATTTCTTTACATTAATCTAACTTCTGTTATGATGTGACCATGACAATCAACTGGCAAACCTGAGTGAAAACTGAGGCTTATCTTGTTGTTGAGCAGTCAGTGCATGTTCTCTGGTACATGCTTCATAACCACATCAAAGACCTATAGCTTACCAGAATTCCTGTTGAAAGCTGAGGTTTTGCTTTACCAAAACATGTATTTTCCTTTTCACACCCTGAAGAAATTTTGCTTGTCTTGGACTTGGGTCAGGGATATTCAATACTGAATCTATTTTAGATTTTCAGGGCCTAGAGGTAACTTGAAATCTCATTTCAGGCAGCTCTAAGGAGTTTCAAGTGGGAGGTTTATATACAATTGAGAGCTGAGATTCCCCACTTCAGATGATTCAGAATCGATTTTGACTCTAGAAATAGTCACGTAAAAAAGAAATAAATTGATACTTCTTGTATATAAAAAAAAGAGTGTGTTACCTTTTCACTGGATCCTTTGCCTTCATTATAATGAGGTCAAACATTGCAGATGAAGCTGGTTTGCTTTTAAATTTCTGGGATCCAAAATAAAGTCCAGTTTTAATTTAGAACTTTATAAAGAGTTCCTAAAAAAAACGTTTATTGAATGTATTACAGGGCATATGCAGTTGTACAGGAACATAACCAGACAATTTCCAAATGAACACTTCGAATTCTTTTTGCCACTGGAGGGCTCCCATATTAAACTTAAGTACACAATAATAAATACTGGAAATATAAATCTCTCCCAAGTATAGAAATAAAAGTAAACTTTTCAAACTGTCAAAAGAAAGTTCTGCATCAAAATATTGTGCATATGAATTTTAAGTTAGAATTTTATGCCTTTGAAAAAAGCATCTTGGTATGCACTCTTATTTAGTTGTAAATGATTCATGGCTCCCAGCTCTCTGCATCTGGTTGTTCACCTGGGCTGGGGACAGCAGCAACCGGGTGTCAGGAACGTATATAAAGATTAGCAAGTGACGTTTCTGCGAGCAGAGGGGAAGAAATACTTAAGGATATCCAAGTTTTTTGCCTGAATACTGCTTTTTAGAGATAAACTTTAGTGTAGTGTTTCATGAAGGTATCATATTTTATTATATTTCACCTAGTGTTGTGATAACATTGCATTTTTAAATTCATGGGGCTGGGTTGGTCACTTACTTAAAGTAAGTTCCAAAGTTTATCATTGAGACCACTGTTCAAAACCAGAAATTACCTGCTTTTCACTTGGTTTTCAGCATTAGTTTTAAAAGTACTTGTGTTTTAATTTTGTATTTTGCTGTTTGTATCACAGAGGCAGAGTGTGAAACAGCAAAGGAAGTACTTCTGATTCTGAAATTGTGTTACCATTTGATGTATATCATGTCCACCATGTTCTCCCAAGCAGATAAATGACAGCTGATAGAAAAAAAAAAGGCTCACAGTAGTTCTGTTTCAGCTTATAGGGAATTTCCTGTAAAATAGTCTGATTTGAAGTATGCATTGAATCTACATGCACACTTGTCTAGTTGAGAGAAAATGAGTTTGCCTATATTAAAAGAATACGCTTTTGATCAGTTTACCTTGGCATCTGTTGACTTTGAGAAGAGAAGCAGAACGAGTTCTGTATGCTGAAACAAAGATTTTCAGTCTTTAAGCAGTCTTAATCATGTGCATTCTCTGATTTGGATATTGTTTGTTGCTACTGCACCATCACCTCTGGACACTTACAATAAAGGGTTTTTTAAAAGTCGATTTCAATATATTTTTTAACAGCAACAGTATCATGAATTGGATGATAAAAAGCGAATTCTTGCAGAAAACTCCAAGGAATTGCTGAAAAAAGCTCGACACGTCTGCAAACTGAGTCCAGATCAACATCTTCCAAAAGAGTTTCAAACTGTATGTACAAAATCAAATCTCTGTGTATCTCTTGAATTTTGGATGATGTAGACCATTCTAACTTTTCCAGAAAACAATGTATTATGTATTAGAAGGCTACCAGTAAATAATCATGTATTTCTGTTAGTGTTGACTCATACATTGTCACTTACTCCTTTAAAGAACTTTTAAATAATGCTGGGATATCCTCTGACTGTCATGTTGTTCTGTGCACAGGGGAGAGAAAATTTGATCTGAAATTTCAATTGATGTCCTTAGTCTTTTGTTCATAGAAATAATTAGAGGCCATGTTTTTCTAGCTTCTTGCTCTAATGGAGCAAGACAAAAGAACAATCTGGGCCCACCTACTTACCTGGAAGTCTTCCCAGCCTCTAGAAGCATTTGCATGGCTTAACTAGCATAGGCCCTGGCATACACCAAGCTTGTGAGGATGCTAACCTGCACAAGGTGGGCAGTTCAGGAGCATTTAATTCTGAATCTTTGCTATGTAGTAGTGCTTTTAACCTTTCACTGTCCAGAGTAGTTTGTGAAGTAATCTTGCTGTGTTCAATTTTGAATATGTGACATCCTGATTAAAAGTAATAGAATATTTTACAGCTTATCTGATTTATTTATAGCAAACTTCATTAGCATTGCTGTGTAACACATGCATCCTTTCTCTTGTAGGCTTTTCAGTCTCTTCCATCCACATTGGAGGAAATTGATGCTTTTCTGAATGAAGAAAAAACGAGGGCCTCCTGTTTGACAGGCCTGAATGCTTCTGTATGTTCCGTGCTTTCCCTCCACCCTCCCTTCCTCGTCCTCCATCCATATTGTGCTTGCGTTCCACTCTGTGCTAGATCTCTTGGTGTAATAAGCTAGACAGCAGGAACAATGTGCTGTAAATGCCAGATTGTGCATCTATTAGAATTTTAAGTAGGTTCTTCCAAAAGAACAGTGTGTTCTGTGCCTTTAAAAAAAAAAAAAAAGTTCCAGTAACCTGAAACAAGCAATGCTTTACAATGCTTTCTTCACTTAAAAGTTAGAAATCTATCTGGTTCAGCGTGCAGTGCAATATTATATATAAATGTATTTGAACAGAATCAGTGCAGTGTCATATTTTTACAATCAAGTTTAGAATTGGAAAACATTTTGTTGACTGCTTTTTTTTTATTCTGGCAGGTTGTTGAAGAATACAATAAGCAAACACAAGAAATAGAGCAGTTGACAAAATATTTAGAGGAAAAGAAAAATGAATTGGATAACTACAAGCAAAACATTTCACAGGTAAAAGCTGATACTATCACTTCTCTATCAGTATGTCTTTAATAAAGAAGAGTAGAATGTACATACAGAAATAAATAGTAACATCCAAGTTGTCTTGAGATGTTAGCTTCTGTAATTATGATGGTTTTGAATTCAAGTGGTATCTCTCAAGGAAAGTTCCATTATTAAGAATGTTTTCACATGGATATGTCTACTTCTAGGTCAAAGAAAGGTGGCTAAACCCCTTGAAAAAGCTGGTTGAGCAAATTAATGAGAAGTTCAGTAAATTTTTCAGTTCCATGCAATGTGTTGGTGAAGTTGATCTTCATGTAGAAAATGAGGTATGATTTATTTTTCAAATGGAAGATACATTTTCATGTATCTTTTGTTTATTTATTGCTAAAGAAAAAGTAACAAAGTCATTTGGATTGTAGGAAAGATGTTCTTTTAAAGAAATAATGAACTTTTACTGATGAACATGCTTTATTTGTACACAAACACTATCCTTTACCTAAAACTAAGCTGGGATAGAGTACACAGAAAAACAGTAAAGCAGTTTAAAAGGAAAGGGATTCTGAACCTTTTCAATATCTTCTTTGGAAGGTCTTGCTTTTCACTTGCAAAGATGTCACAAATATTTTAAGAGGTTAGGTAGTGGTAACATGTCAGTGACTTAAACTTCTTCTTCCAGCAATTGATGACTATAATAGGTGGATGATCTCTTCTAGAGTTTATATTCATGTACACTTCTTCTGTGCAAGAGACTCTTTTGCCCCTACCTCTGAATATCAAATGAGAGACACTTGAGGCAGAATTATCTTTATGAGAAGTGTTCCTGAAATGGTGCTGAAGTTCAAGCCTCTTTTAGCCTGCCCTTCAGGAACCTTGAGATCTGATGATGTTCTTGGTGATAGTACCTACTGTGTGAAAAATTTCACTAGGTGCTTCATTGACATCTTAGCTCAAACCTGAGTAAATGTTCTGATTTCCCTTGGCAGCACTTGCTAGCCAGAATTCAGAGCACTAGCAGTGAATAACTGTCACATTCCTCAATTCCCCACAAGGAGTTTTGAGCATCATTCGTGGCAAGTCCTGCAGAGTATGTCAGGTACATGAACCGGCATTCCCAGTAGTCTGGCAGCAAAAGCCTGACTTTCTGATGCCATTGCAGCTGTGCTGGAGGCCAGATCTTTTTTTATTGGGGGTTTTGTCAGTTGTACACCTTGCACACTTCTCTTGAGTCTAGTTTCAGCCTGTGCCATGTCTCTGAAAGTAGTGGGCCTAGAGGCCTTAGATCCTGTTTTTTATTTCTCCTTACATGAAGCAGTCATGTTCTTGAGGTTCCACAGCACTATCCTTTCCAGAGTATAGCAAAAGCTCTGAAGGTATCTGTTAAAGAAAACATAGGAACTAAATTGTGAACTTAACTAATTGTGAATTCCGATGTGCTAAGTGCTCCTGCTCCTAACCAGAATAGATTGTGAGCGTGCCTATTGAGATTGATCCTTACAGTCAAGTACCAAATCCTTATAAAATGGAGAAAGTACATCTCAGCTGTGGTGCTTTTATCTTCACTGATTAAAATAACTTCTTAATAGTTTGCCTTAGCAAAATACCACCTCAGAAAAGGTCAGTGCAGCAACATTTGTTTTGAAAGCATGCTCCATGATTTTCCATTTTAGGAACCAGATTATTAGGCATGTTTATCAAACTACAATTGGCAAATCCAAGAAGCTTATTATTCTTTTGATAAGATTCATTAAATGCCAAAGAGGAATTTTCTTCTATAGTGGGGGAGAATTAAATGATAACCAAAATCAGCTTGCAAATAGTTTTAGTTGCATAAAGCATTGTTTTGCTCCAGTGTGTCTCTTGTGGTCATACAGCACTCCTTCTCAAGGCAGGTCTGCAGTTTGCCTTTGGAAGTGACAACCCATTGCTAACAGGGAAGGAACACTGAGGCTGAGAATGGTGAGCTGCCTTCAGAATGGGGAAAAGGTAGCACTTTGCTAAAATTAGTTTATAACTATGTCAGGCCATCTTCATTCTCTCCTGAAGTGATTATGCTTTTGCCTCAACCTCAAGGATTCATAGTTCCATATTTCTATAATGCTGGTACATTACAAGCACCAGAGATTTGTAGTACATGAAACTAAATACCAGTATATGACCTTACATTTTTGAGTCCTGACGATGTTTGTCTGCCTGCAGCTGTGGTAGAACACCAGAAAAGACAAATGATGGCCTGTTGTTCTGATTTAGCAGATTAGCTGATCTGAGAGGATTTAATGGGTTCCAATGTTAGATGCTATTTGGTATGTACATTATTCATAACAAAGTAAGGTAACAAAAAAGCAGGAATTTATTCCTACAGACTTGAAGTTCCTTAAGGCAGTATAAGGCTGCAAGATGGTATGGCTTATTTACTTCCTGGTGGCTTTTAGACCTTGCTATTCTTCATAAAAAGCCAGCCCTAAAATGGGACTCTGTCAAGCCACCATGGTAGCCTTTTGATGACTGTGGAATGTGGCAGTCTGAACAGAACTGGCATGTGCAAAGTTCTATAGGATGGCTCCTCATGATCTTTATGCCACAGCTGACATTTCTAAATCTAGAAGTATTCTGCAAGTAAACATCAGGAATCACCTCCACTCTTTTCTCCTACTCTTAATATGGTAGTGAATATGTATAGACCTCTTGGAACTCATATTCCTGAAACTGCTGAATCTTCCCTGTAACTCTTACTGATAGGTGCTTATGAATCATATAATGTTTAGGGCTGGAAGGGACCTCTGAAGGTCATTTAGTCCAGCCCCCCTGCAGTGAGCAGGGACACCCTCAACTAGACCAGGCCACTCAGAGCCTTGTCCAACCTCATCTTGAATATCTCCAAGGATGGGACCTCAACCACCTCCCTGTGTATCATAGATCATAGATATTAGGGGTTGGAAGTCTATTCCAACTATTCTATCACCCTCAAGGTAAAGAACTTCTTCCTGAAATCCAGTCTAAATCTACTCTTCTCTAATTTAAACCCATTACCCCTAGTCCTTTCACTAGAGCCCCTCTCCAGCCTTCCTGTAGGCGCCTTTCAGGTACTGGAAGGTGGCTATAAGGTGTCCCTGGAACCTTCTCCAGGCTGAACAACCCCAGCTCCTTCAGCCTGTCCTCCTGAGAGAGGTGTTTCAGCCCTCTGATCATCTTTGTGCCCCTCCTCTGGACCTGCTCCATCAGGTCAACGTCTTTCCTGTGCTGAGGGCTCCAGAACTGGATGCAGTACTCCAGGTGAGGTCTCGCAGAGTAGAGGGGCAGAATCACTTCTCTTGATCATCTGGCCACACTTCTCTTGTTGCAGCCCAGGATACAATTGGCCTTGGCTGCAAGTGCACACTGATGGCTCATGTCCAGCTTCTCATCCACCAACACCCCAAAGTCCTTTTCTGCAGACCTGCTTTCCAGCACCTAATCTCATGGCCTGTATTGATAGTGAGGATTGTTCCGACCAGTAGGCAATCAGTATGGGCTTTTTGCACGGGGAATTACACTCACAATCCTGCACTGAATTTAGCTGAAATATAGAAATATTAGAAATAAAAATAAA
>JANHGL010017367.1:34265-52043 GCA_024611195.1 Ceyx melanurus
AATAAAAATTTTTCCTTTTTTTTTTCCCTTGAATCATAAGTTTATTTTCTCTTACTGGCCTTGCTTAAAACTACCTTTGCTATTCCCACACCACATTGTTGACTTAGAATGCTGACAAGCATCAGTTTGCTTTTAAAGAAAAACAGAGTTGGAATTCTTATGTGTTTTTCCTGACTGAATATGAAAGGGAAGTTGATGCCATGGTGGATTTTATAGGGACTTTGTATGTCAGTTTGCTAATGGAAAAAAAGTGAAGGATTTAAATAGACCGCTTGAAGAGATTCAGATGGTATCTTAACCTACATACACACACACCGCCTATCACGTCACTGTTCAAGTTGATATGATCATGTAACCAAATGCAATTTTTATGATGTATGGCATTTATAGGGGGTATTGCATTCTCCTTTTTCTAGTCAGCATTCTTGTGACAGTGTTAATATGCAAGAAGTCTTTATTAACCAGGCATTCTGAAATTAACAGATCATTGTCACAGGGAGGGAGAGGTATTGCTAATTCTTTATCTAAAAATAATCGATGAGAGTTAAGGAAAACATATGACAGAGAATTCCTGTATTGCTACTAGTTGAACTAAGTAGTTCATGGATCTCAGTAGAAAATTTGACATAAATTTCCTTTTATGCAAATGCAAAAAAAAAGACATTTGCATGTCTCTTATCAAATAAGCTGTAGTGCAGAGAAACAGAGTTTAACAATCATTGGCTTTTATAGGAGGAATATGACAAATACGGGATTCGCATTAGAGTCAAATTCCATAGCAGCACCGAACTTCGTGAATTGACTCCCTATCATCAGAGTGGAGGTGAGAAGAGTGTTTCCACTATGTTGTACCTGATGGCTCTACAGGAACTCAACAGATGTCCCTTCAGAGTTGTAGATGAAATAAATCAGGTGAGGATCAGTAGTGCAGTACATAACCTCTTATATAACCTCAGATGCTTATGACGGTGGACAGAACAGAGCTTTTAATGTTTCTTTTCTTTTAGGGAATGGATCCAGTGAATGAGAGAAGAGTTTTTGAGTTGGTTGTGAAAACTGCTTGCAAAGAAAGTACATCTCAGTACTTCTTTGTTACACCAAAGGTGCGTGGCTGAATATGAAAATGTAACATGTAGACAATTTGAGTTTAGTGTGATAATGTTCCTATGAACACGGTGTAACTCCTCTCTTGTTTTACATAAGAACTTAATATTAAAGGGTAACTGTGTAATTAGGCCATTTTAAGGACAGCCCTGCCAGGAATTTAGACAACTTATACCAAGGTTCATTTCATCATAAATACATTCTGGAACTGTGGCCTCTTTGGAAATACCACAAGTTAAACACTGGTACCCAGTAAAACAAGACTGTCAATAGTAATTTCCAAAAAATCAGATAATTATGTTGGAGAAGGCAAGTGCTGCTGACATCAGAACTAGAGGAATCCCACATTAGTGGAGGAAAACTATTCAAGTAATAATCTGAGTTTTATTAGCTTTGAATATGTCAGTGTATGTTCCATGGAAAATGGCTTATAGAGAACTTTTCAGTCAAATATGACCAGTGCTTAAATGTGCTCTTCTATTAAATGAAAAAAAAAATTACTGCTTGATGTGATGCTGTATCTTGAAGTGACTAGTAGTGTGGCTGTTCACTTCACCTTTAATGGAGGCTAATCTTTATTTTCAACTCAATCCACAACAGATTGAACCAGTAAAGGTTACTTGTATGCCAAGGAGGCAAGCATTCAGTAATGGGCTATACAGTTTTTAAGATACCAGTTCTCCTGCATCTCATACTTCACTGTATTTTAGAAAATATGACTGGTATGTGCTTCTTTTTTGCAAATAGCAGATGAAGGACCTGAGAAAAATCACAGCAATTACCTGATTTTTTGGTCAGGTAGGACTGAAAGGTGGAAGATTATGCTAATTGGTCCTTCTGATGTTGCAGTATACTTACCTTCACACAGCTTGGTTCCTTCCTGTCCACATTACTTTTTTCTCCTTTTGTGTGTTACCTATATCTTTTTGCCTTCTTGCAGTTTCTTTCCTTGTTGGATCTGCTTTTCCATTCTGTCTCTTATGTTGAGAAGTAAGAGAGTGGTTTGGATGCTGAAAGGGTAGAGATAGCTATACTAGCTATCATGCTTCTCACATATAAACTGTAGAAGACTGTCTAGGGTTCAGAGTTTATTTTAAAAGTTGTGAGCATTGTCAAATTACTAAGAATAGAGAAGGGAAAAATGAGTGTGGAAAGCTAACCAGAAAGATCAGAGTAAAAATGAGAAAGCAGAATAAATAACAGAGGCTTAAAAAAAACCCCCAATTCCATTTAACATTATAGTATGAGGAAAATTGGGGAATGTGTTGCACCACTATTCAGCAGCAATAGATGGCATGACAAAGAGGTGGCTGAAGGTAGTTCTTTCCTCTCTTGTTCTGTCTTTCAATGAACTGCAAGTAGGTGATCACCACAGTTAACATGGTAAAGTTGTGATGGTTACCACAAAGACATTTATTGAGATAACCCTTCATGTAAAGTTTTTAGCTGATGAGACAGTTTGAGTGGACTGTCTGAGAAGATAATTGAAAGGCTGTACAGAGCAGCTTGGAAGAAAACCAGACTCTGCTGTTTCTGTGGCTTACAGCTGTTCTGAGCCTGTCATCGCTTACTAGAAGCAGTTATATAATCACATATTAGAAAGTATGACAAATTGTCACATTAAGCTAAGTTTCCTGTATGTATCCAGTGGATATAGGAAAACTGTTTTCATGGGGTTTACTGGTGTGTTGATGCTGTGCCCGGCTTTATGGCTAAGCAAGCTACTGGAAGGGGTATAGATTAATATGCAGTAGACTTGATGAGGAAAGTTGTATCTTAATCTTTGTGATTCGCTATCAGAATGAGTACATGAACTGAATGTGTCCCTTAGGAGTGAGTCTTGGATTTGAACATCACTGTTTTTTAATATCTGTGCTACAAGAGGTAACATTTATTAAACATGCAGTTAATCGTGTTGGGAGTGAATGCTTCTTTGCTGTAGTTCAAGATTAGGATTCAAAACAATCTTAGATAGGTAGCTTCATTTGAAAACAGGATGCATTTCAGCACAGACAAGACTAAGACTTGGTATTTAAGTGGGAAAAATCAACAATAGGATAAACACCTAAATGTCTGGAGAATTTACTGTGGACGACAAATTGGAGCATGAGTTGCAGGTACACTGCTAAAAGTCATCCTGAGCACAGCAGATAATAACCCTACAGCTTGCATGACACCTGTCTGCAGGGCTCATGCCTGACAAGATTTGGACTGCAGCAGGTGTCCATCTCTGGCTGGTACACTTCAGAAAAGTAGAACAGTGGCCAGAGTTACTCCAGAAAACAGCCATGTAACTTTGAAGAAATTTTCGAAATATAGAGTTTCTAGTAATTAAAATTGCTTAGTTCAAAAGAGCACAAGGCTGAAATGAGACAAAATGCTTGTGCTCAAGTAACCCCCTCCTGCCTTGGAAAAAGAAAGAAAACCAGCCAACACTCTCCACCCACTGTGAATACAGTAAAAAAGTAATTAAGTAATTTGCAGTAAGAAGGTACAGATTAGATACGGAGTTTTTCTTACAAAGTAAGAACAGTGAAGCATGGAAATAGCTTTCAGAATGAGTGGAGTCTCTTTTTGGGGTTTCTAGGAACAAATCTATACAATCTATCAGAAAGGTTGTAATCCTGCTATATTGACTTTTAATGATCTTTAATGTAGACCTCCTTCACCTTTTGTAGGAATGGGGAACATCTCTTCAGGTATTTTGACCTTTTTTTTTTTTCTTTCCATTCTTCACCAGCTCCTGCAGAATCTCACTTACAATGACAAGATGACGGTGTTATTTGTCTACAACGGACCTTTCCTGTTGGAGGCAAACAAATGGAACTTAACGTCATTCTGTAGGCGGCGGCAGCGACTCGGCAGGATGGATGAACAGTGATATATATAGATATATATAGGATTTGTGTAACTTTTTGGAACATGTGGCTTTCAGGACTTGAGAAAGATGAGAACCTGCAAAGAAGTGATAGTTAAGATCTTTGATTCTTAAAACTTTTGCAGAAGTGTAACACATTTGAAGTGCATGATGTTTTCAAAAAATCTTTTGTAGTGGCCTCTTTCTCCAAAGAACCTACTTTTTTTCCTCAATGTTATTTTCAAATAAAAAGGAAGCTTCTTGAATTTTATTATTTTATTATTTTACCAGTAGCACAGCTACTGGTAAAGTACAGATTACTTTAGAAGTACAGTTAAATTTTCTAGGTTATACTGTACTAATTTTATGTTTGGGTTTTGGTTTTTTTTTCCAAAAATTGGAATTTTCTTTCAGTAAACAGTGTTCCCATGAAACAGTTGAGGATGTTCTCTAAATGTTCCTATTGAAATTGAAACTTTTTGAAGGAAAGAAGATGTATAGCAAGGGAATAATTTTATGTAGCTGTGTGTTGGTTTTTGTTTTATGAAAATATACCAGAAGTTAATATAGAGAATGTACTAGTGTTAGAGTAATATACTTCATTATTATTATTATTTTTGATAATAATGTTCCATTTTGTATTTCTGGAAGACTAAGGTCTTTATTTTTCTAGCAAGTCTGTCTCAGCAAGGAATCTGACAGTTGTGTTTTTGTAACAGTGAGTTAGCTTGAAGAAGTGATATTAAGCAATAGATAACTTTTTTTCTGTTTTATTTTTGGTTTGGTTTGGTTTTTTTTAAGAAAAGATTGACATGGTTTTGATGATGGGTGGAGAAATTTCACATCTAAGTTAAAAACAGGAGGTTTTTTACAAAGCTTGGGTGCATTGGAGTGATTTTCAACGGATAGCCATAACATTCATTAGTGGGTTTTTGACCACAGCCATCAGGCATTTGAAAGTTATCAACAAGAATGCCAAATAATAATAATAAAAAAAAAGATCCTGATTATTTGGTTATTTAGTTAACTGAAATACAAACAAAAACAACACCTTAGTACTGAATTGCGAAGAGTATGATTTTTAAATAAGTAGAAACCGCAATTGATAGTAAATAGTGAAACATGCATAAAAATTTATTAGTCCCAGGACACTGTCTGGAAATATGCAGTGTCCTTGTTTTCACCCATGAGTAGCTGTCAATAGAATTTTATACAAAATTCAACTAGCTTTTCCAATGGAATTGACATGTCAGGGTTTTTACATCAGAATGTTAGAAATAAAAGAACCCACTGCAAAAAAAAGCTGTGGTCTGCAAGGTTTCGGGTAGTAAAGTTTAACTACTGCAACTCCTGCTCTGACCAAGCCTTTAAAGGACTGGATAACTACACATACTTATACCACCAGACACTGTTATCAATGGAGCTCTGTCTGGCTGTGAAGTGAGTTCGTGAAGTAAGTTTCATGAGGATTAGTGTCTGATGGAAGAACTAAAAGCTTGTGGAAACCTGGGCTGTAGTCTAGGCGTAGGGTGCCCCAGCACAGTGTCCTCCACTGAGGCTGCAGGCTGGTCTGGCGCTACATTGCAGTAGCTGATTTCTCACAGCGCTCCACTTTCAGAAAATTACAGTTTCTGGTTTAGGTTTCTTTAATTGAATGGAAAAACAAATTCTGTTTAGTCTCTGAGGATGACTATATGAAACGTACTATTTACTTTCAGTGTCTAAGTAAGTGAAGCAACTTACATGAACATGTGTTACAATTCCATTCTTCTATGGCTAGACATCATTGACTATCTTTTCCTAACACTGTCATCTTATAATGCTGTGGGATTTCTTCCTAGAGTTCAGTTCCTTTCTCATGTTTCAGGCTGAGGAATGAAAGTCTTGACATATTTAAAGCTGATGGCACCTCAGATCCTGTCTCAAAAATAATGTCTTTTGGATATATGCCTGCACACTGCACAAGTGAAGAGATTGATGGGTTTGGGGATGTTTCCATTTTCCTTGGAGGTCTGTCAACTATTTACCAGAGGTCCTGATTTCACTGTATCTGTCTACAGTCAGATGGCCCTCATAGATATCAGCTTACCTCAGACAGTGTATCAAGCTGCAAAACTGTACCACTGCTGTATGGCTGACCAATACAGCTTCACTACCCAGCAGCTCTGCTTGCTAAAGCCTTTAAAAAACAGAGCCAAGAGAACTACTGAACCAACTCTATGTAAAAGGATCTGTTGCCGTTTGCAGATGGGCTACACAACATGACTCTGTGCCTCCCATACGTATGTTCCTGTTAGTAATCTGCTCATTTGTATGACAGGTGCATTCCCCACAACATACAGAGACCTGCTGGCTTAGAAGAGAATGAATGGGACAATGTATTTAACCATGAAAATCCACACTGAGTGTAGCTGCAGTGGTGTGGATCTTCATGTTGATGCAGCATTACTCAGCATTGCTTACCTGCGTGACAGGCCATTCTGTGCTGACACATTTCTTGCATTTCCTGGTGCTTTCTACTGCAGTTCAGCTCCACAGGGACTCTTGAAGTAGAAACACATGGAATTAATTTCTCAGTGTAGCTTTGAGGGGAGGGGGTGATGAGCGGGAATTTAGGTTAAATATACACGTAGTATCCAACTTTTCCTGCTGACTACACAGGAACTCTCAAAAATATAGAAGTGGAAAGACCCCAAATACTCCCAACAGCTGAAATGCAAATTGAGCTCTCTCCAAAAATAGGTATCTTTCCCTCTTGTTTAGACCAGCTGAAGACTGTGGCAAAGATCCTCTTCCACCACCATCTGCAGTTCTGACAAACATCTGTGTCTGCTCGTGTATTGAGACAAAGAGAGAAGCAGCATGGAAATTGTGACTTACTATAATAAATAAAAAAATCTTGAGAAGCCAAATATGAAAAACACAAATCACCTTTTTACTCTATTTTATTACTGTAAATGGCACTCGTGTATGCTGTTATTAACTAGGAGAAATTGTTTGGTCAGATGAAACAAACTAGAATACCACAGCACTTTTAATGTGCTTGCATGAAGCTTGGCCTTTTATTAAAAGAAAAATAAATGAGGCCTGTTAAGTCTGTTGCTGACGGGAAACATCTATTCTCCATGCTATGTAGTTAGTGAGAGATAAGACACAAAGAGCTGGTGTAGACTGCCTACTGAAAAGTGTGGTAGATGTTTTTTAGAGGCCAGGATAGACACTTGCTCCAGGCATGTGTCTAATTGTACTTAAGAGTTAACACTACTGGAGGCTCTTGTGTATGGTTCTTGCTAAGATGCTCCTTCTTTTGTTACTAAGCTCTCTGGCTGCTGCTTCCTTTCTAGGAGCTGCTGGACCACCCCAAACTGTTTCAGATGGATTGTGGAAACTGACGGGTTTTTCTTGTGAGCCTGTAGTTACTTGCTTGTTCAAGGCCTCATAGTTTTCTGAACATCTCTTACTAATAGGCCTAAATTTTCATATTTTTCTCCTTCCTTGCCCAATTCCCATGCCATTCCATAGTGTCTTCTTGAAACCAAATGGATAACACAAGATATGAGATATGTCACTCTAATTTACAAAATTGTTAAGATTGCAAAAGACCTCCAAGATCATCAAGTCCAACCATCTACCCAACCTTATCATGACCACTAAACTATGACCTGAAGTGCCATGTCTACATGGTTTTTAAACACCTCTGGGGCTGGTGACCCCACCACCTCCCTGGGTAGCCTATTCTCACTATTCTTTCAGTAAATAAAGTTTTCCTAATGTCCAATATAAAGTGCCTCTGGCACAACTTTAAGCCCATTTCCTCTCATGCTGTCACTCACTACCTGGAAGAAGAGATCAACACCCACCTCCTTTCAGGTAGTTGTAGAGACCAGTAAGGTCTCCACTCAGTCTCTTTTTCTCTGTGCTAAGTAATCCCAGTTCCCTTAGCCTCTTCTCATAAGACATGTTCTCTAGACATCTCACCAGTTTAGTTGCCTTTTTCTGGATCTGCTTCAGTGCCTAACCAGGGCTGAGTACAGGGGCACAATAATTTCTGTACTGCTGGGCACACAATTTTTGATACAGTCAAGCATGCCATTGGCCTTGGCACACTGCTGGCTCATGGTTCATGCAGCTGTCCACCAGTTCCCCCAGCTCCATTTCTACCAGGCAGCTTTCCAGCCACTCCCCCAAACCTGTAGTGTTGTCTGGGGTTGTGCCTGAAATGCAGGACCCAGCACTTAGTGTACATCTGGCTAAGCCACAGGCCACCAGCTTCTCTAGCAGAATACTGTGGGAGACATGTCAAAGGCCTTACTAAAGTCCAGGTAGACAACATGCACAGCCCTTCCAACATCCACAAAGAGATCAGGTTGGTCAAGCAGGACCTGCCCTTTGTGAACCCATGCATTCCAGGTCTGATGATGTTTGCAGATGATGCCAAGTTGGATAGGAGTGTTGGTCTGCTTCAGGGTAGGAAGGCTCTTCAGAGGGACTTGGATAGGCTGAATAAATGGGCTGAGGTGAATTACATGGGCTCACAACAGTGCCAAGTGCTGGATCCTGCATGTGGGCCACCCATCCCAGACAGTGCTACAGGCCTGGGTAAGAGTGGCTGGAAAGCTGCCCAGCAGAAAGGGTTCTAGGAGCAACTAAGCTGCTGAAGGGCCTAGACAACAAGTCATATGAGGAGTGGCTGAGGGACCTGGGCTATTGAGTCTGAAGAAAAGGAGGCCGAGGGGAGACCTTATTGCTCTTGTCCTGGTTTGAGTGAGAACTTAATAAATTCTGGTCAGTGTTTTTACTTTTCGGCTCAGATTTTCTAACTAATTGCACTACCTGAAATTAGCAACATGTTTTGTAGGCGGTGTCTGCTTACAGCAGTGATAACACCTTAAGTTTAGAGTTACTGCCAAGGATACAAGGCCACTGCTGGATTTTGCGTATCACACTGGGGGGTGCAGAAAGTGAAAGGCCAAACCTGCAGGGAGGAGCAGACAGGACAGGTGACCCCAAACTGACCAACGAGGGATACCAGCCCATAGATGTCATATCCAGTATATAAAGCTCTGGGATCCGGAGAGTCTTGAAGCTAGCTGGCTAAGCTGGTGGGTTAGGTCTGGCTAGGCTCTTGGATAAGATATTGGCTTGGGTTGTTTGTTGGCATTCTTCCTCTCTTGAGGGCTTCTCCCCCTCAGAGCACCAAGGAGTACTCTGTCCATACTGCCTTGGATCCTGATCAATGTGTTCCTGAATCTGATGCTAGAATACGTCTCCTGAGCAAAGCCCCATCTTCTGCGGGGCCCAGTCTGGAACTCTCCCTGTGCCAACTCCACAGCATCAGTGACTGTGATGTCATTACTATCAGGGGGTTGGATTCGGTGCTGGTTTTGTACATATTTGTATATATTCCATTATTATTATTTTCATTTTCATTGAAACTGTTCTAGTTTCTTTTTCTAATCACCAAGTCTCTCTCCCTTATTCCTTTTCCCTGTTGGGGAGGGAGTTAAAAGAGAGCATCTGTTATCGGTCTAGGGGTTGCCCTGGCCCTAAACCATGACAGCTACTGAAAAGAACATTGTAGAGAAGTCAGTGCTAGTCTCACAATTAACTAGAGACAAAACCAGAGGGAATGGCCTCAAGCTGCACCAGAGGAGGTTTAAAGTGGACATTTGGACACTTTTTTTTTTCACTGAAAGGGTTGTCAGTCATTGGAACAAGCTGCCCAGTGAGGTGGTTGAGTCACAATCCCTTTAGGAATTTAAGAGCCACATAGATGTGGTGCTTGGGGATATGCCTTAGTGGTAGTCTTGGGTGTGTAGGGTTAATGGTTGGACTCAGTGATCTTAAAGGTCTTTTCCAACCAAGAGAATTCTATGATTCTGTGATTGCTTGGTTGTCTCTCACATGCTGTGTGAGTTCAATCATGATTAACTGTTCCATAATCTTCCCAGATCCAAGGTCAAGCTGACAGGCCTGTAGTTGCCTGGATCCTCCTTCTGGCCCTTCTTGTAGATGGGTGTCACATTGACAACTCTCCCATTGCCTGGAACCTCCTTGTTAACCAAGACTGCTGATAAATAATGGAAAGTGGCTGGGCAAACTCCCATGTCAGCACTCTTGTGTGGATCCCTTCTGGCCCCATAGGACTGTGAATGCCCAGTTGCTTCAGGAGATTGTTTACTACTTCTTCCTATATTGTGGGACCTTATGTATATATTATATATAGAGAGACTAATAGAATCATAGGATCATAGAATGGCTAGGGCTGGAAGTGACCTCTGAAGGTCATTTAGTCCAGCCCCCCTGCAGTGAACAGGGATACCCTCAACCAGACCAGGCTGCTCAGAGCCTTGTCCAACCTCACCTTGAATATCTCCAAGGATGGGACCTCAACCAACTCCCTGGGTAGTCTATTCCACTATCCTACCACCCTCAAGGTAAAGTACTTCTTCCTGATATCGAGTCTAAATCTCCTATTCTCTAATTTAAACCCATTACCCCTCATCCTTTAACTAGAGGCCCTTGTAAACAGCCCCTCTCCAGCCTTGAGGCCCCCTTCATGTCTCCCTGGAACCTTCTCCAGGCTGAACAACCCCAGTTCCTTCAGCCTGTCCTCATAGGAGAGGTGTTTCAGCCCTCTGATCATCTTTGTTCCCCTACCTCTGGACCCACTCCATCAGTCCATGTCTTTCCTATGTTGAGGGTTCCAGAACCAGGTGCAGTCTCACCAGAGCAGAGTAGAGGGGCAGAATCACCTTTCTTGATCTACTAGCCACACTTCTCTTGATGCAGCTCAGGATGCAATTGGCCTTCTTGGCTGCAAGTGCACACTGTTGGCTCATGTCCAGCTTCTCATGAACCAACACCTCCAAGTCCTTTTCTGCAGAGCTGCTTTCTAGCACCTCATCTCCCAACCTGTATTGATAATGAGGGTTGTTCTGACCCAGGTGCACAACTCTGCATTTAATCTTGTTGAACCTCATGAAGTTCACCTGGGCCCACTTCTCCAGCCTATCCAGGTCCCTTTGGATGACATCTTGTCCCTCCAGCCTTTCAACAGCACCACTCAGCTTGGTGTCACCTGCAAACCTTCTGATGGTGCTCTTGATCCCATTGTCAATATCATTAATGAAGATATTAAATAGTACAGGTCCTAGTACAGAACCCTGAAGGACATCACTTGTCACTGTTCTCCATCTGGACATTGAACCACTGACCACCATCCTCTGGATGTGACCATCCAGCCAATTCCTTATCCACTGAACAGTCCTCCCATCAAATGCCTATTTCTCCAACTTGGCAAGTAGGCTGTTGTGGGGGACCATGTCAAAAGCTTTGCAGAAGTCAAAGAAGTTTGTTTTGTTTTGTTTTGTTTTGTTTTTAATAGTGTGATGCTTTGTTTTGCTATTGTAAATGGAGTATTTTTGTTCATCCTGTCTTGCTTCATGTTTGTAAGAGTGGCTGCCACCATGTAACTTCAACTTGACAGCTGTGATACACATGTGGTAGTGCTGCATAAGTCAAGCATTAGTCCCCATCACAATGCCCACAGCTCTTTGAATCATTACTTCTTAATGCAGTTTTCCTTATGTGCACTATCAAAGAATTGTTGATGATCAGAGGATTTTTGTGTTAAACTTTTCTGATTTTGCTCAAGATTTATTATATGGTGTAATCTGGAGAATTTGAGACTTAAGCTCTTGATGCTGTTGTGCTTGGAAAAAGGAACTGATCAATGAGAAAATCTCAATAGGATATGTTTCACATAATATTATGTACATTCAGATTAGCCAGTTCTTAATCCACTGTCCATTCTTCTATCCCACACTACCTGAGCTTGCTCACAAGGATGTTATGGGAGACAGTGTCAAAAACCTTACTAAGGTAAAGATAGACAACATCCTCCATTCTGTCTGCATCTATCCTTTTAGATATAACATCATAGAAGGCTATCAGATCAATCAAACATTATTTCCCCTTAGCAAATCTATTCTGAGTACTCCTGATAACCCTCTTCCAAGTGCTTAGAGATGACCTCCAGAATGAGCTTCTCCATTGTTTTTCCAGGGGTGGAGGTGAGGCTGACTGGTCTATAGTTTTCTGGAATCTCTTTCTTGCCCTTTTTGAAGATGGGAGTGACATTGGCTTTCCTCCAGTCATCAGGCATCACTTCTCTTTGTCATAATTTTGCAAAAAGGATGGAGAGTGCTAGGGCAACAACATCAGCCAGTTCTCTCAGCACTCTTGACTGCATCCCATCCCAATTCATCAGTGAAGTGCTTCCCCCTGTAGGATGTGCTTGTGTGCTAGGTGGGTGTAGGATAAAGCTCTTGTGCACTGATTTATATCCCAGCCTGTGGGGGATTTGTTAGATATGAGCACCCACTGCTCTTGCATATGGTATTGGTCTGTTTGCTACTACAGTGGAGCCCTTGGAACGAGGCTCCAGTTCCTTTTCCTTCCTTTGGTTGATCAAAATGCTAATACTTTATTTGAAATACTTGTGTGTCTTATGCATGAACAACTTTACTTATTAAGACTAGTTTCTTTATCCCTTCATTTCTGCATTAAAACAACCAAAACACCACTTTAATTGTCAGTCAAATCAAGAGAAGTGTTTGTACCAGCAGCTTAACCAAGTAGTCCTTCCATGCAGGGAAATATAGTCCTGAATTTTTCTGCTAATTGTATTTCTTGCTTCAGTACTGCACGTTATTTAATGGATGACAGAAAGAAGTTACTTAATGGGTAAACCAATTTTTAGCTTTGTCTGAAATGGAGTATCCTCCTATTTTACATTATTTTGCCCTTAAACACAAAGTATGTGTGTTGTGGAGGGGAATAAAAAAATTTCCTTTGGAATTTCTAACCATTTGGGAACAAGAGACTGTCAGAAGAACATAAAGGAAAAAAAAGTATGAAAATGTGCTCGTCTACACGAATATATGTATTTTTGTGTATAATTTCTTTAATTCAAAACTTAAGGGAGCCTTAAGAGTCTGTGTCCCTGGCCAAATCAGAGCATTCCCACAGGCCTGCATCTTCCACAAGAGACTTTTTGGTTCTTTGGCAGAGAACTTGCATTATGGCCCCTGGTGGTGAGATGCCTCTTTGAGTGGCTGTCAGAAATCAGTTTATTTCAAAGCTGGTTTAGCCTTTGCTTCAGCTGCCCTTGTTTGTGTTAGCATCTGCCCCCTGAGCGAAGCAGGATGATGGAGCACTCAATTGCTGTCTACATGGAAGGAAACTTGTTCATGTCCCATGTGCTTCTTCTCATACAGGGTTGTGTGCCTTGCTCTGGATGTTATCCACATATTGACAATAGAGCCAGCCTTACAGAGGTTTTACTTTTCATCGTTAACCTTTTAATTTCTAGTCTTTGCTCTATTGCTTGTGTTGTTTTTGTAGTTTCAGTTGTGGAAGATCTTTGGAATGAAACAGAAGTACTTCAGAGGTCAGCAGAAGGAGGTTAACTGAAAAGGTTTTGAGTGGAAAGAAAAATACTGAAAAGTTTATCAAAATGAGCAAAACTGAATTTTGTTTAACACTCTGCTCGGGGGGTAACTCTTTTTGATGAGAAATAATCTTGAATAATGAACTGTTTCCTCTCTTTTTTTCTTTTTCTTTTTTTTTTTTTTTTTAAGGTATATGCAGTATCTCCACTCTGAATCTGCTTTTCCTGTGCCTTTCATCTCTCCCAAGGGGAAGAAAATGTCTTCCTGAGTGAGGGGATAGCCTGGAAGCAAAGCAATATGTTATTTTTTTAATGTGGAACAGAGGCAGTCTAAAATGATCTTCTTTGCTCTTCTTGGTTTCCTTCTTCTGCAATTATCTCTTCAATTTTACATGCAAACCAGTTGACTCCGTACTGTACTGGAGAGGGAACAGAACAGAAATCAGAGAACTGGGAAAGAAGGGGCAGATGATCAGTTGTCAAGGTGGGATGGTTCAGCCTCACATGGCTGAGGAGACCCATGGTTCTCAACCTCACCCCCATGGCCACAGTCAGATCCAGCCCATGCTCTGTAGCCCTGAGACAGGCAGAACTGTGCTGCTGTCTGCCCCTCCCCTCCCCTGCTGGGGGGGGTTATAGAAGCTCTGGGCTTAAGATAGACATTTGTAGGAGGGAGAACTTGGTTTGCTGCTCAAACAGCTGTTCCCTGTGTCCCTTGGAAAAAAAGCAAGCTGCTGGTTAGACTCTGCAGCTCTAGTCCAAGCTGCTGCATGGGGCAGAAACACTTGGACTCTGGCACCTTCCTTAAGGCTTGGTAGCTGCTTGGTGATCATTTTGGTGATCAGTCTTGTTTTTTTATCTCCTACCCTCCACTGCAACACATCTCGTAGCACTGAGACCACTTTTCTAGAATATTCAGTGATCCTCTGCCACCAACCACAGTGCCTCTGAGAAACTCTTCTGTTTAAATTGTTCTACCCATTTTTGGCCAAGATAAAAGCAGCAATTGGAAACTCATTTATGTTTAACGGCAGCAAAAATGTTTTTCTTTGTGGTTTTGCTGCATTTAAAGCTTCTGTTCTGCATGCAGTGAGCAGTGCTGTGTGTCCCAGACTGTGCTGAGTCCTCGGGCAGTCACTTTCCTTCAGGAGGTGGCAGAAGGAAGGTTGCCTCCACAGTTTTTCTCCTTAGTGCCCAACTGTTTAGATGTCTTTAGAAACCTTTATTGTTATTCACCTTTAGCTATTCAGATATGCTGGCCTGACTCTGTGAAAGCTGCTGTACCTGCTTCAAGGCTGTCTCTTTTATTGTCTCAAGCTGTGGAGGTTATAGCATCCACCAGAAGAAAAGAGGGAATGGGAGACAGCAGTGATGCCATAAACCCCACTGCCTCTCTGCCAACTGATAATTCTGGAGGGGAACTCATGAAATGTGTCATTAAATACTTCATTTATTGCTTTCAAACCTAATTGCCTTAACCAGAAATCTCCTCATTTTGCAGCCCTTTCTATCACTAAGCAAACACTTCTTGTCCTTCTGCAACAGATGAAGCCATTTTAATTTCATCAACAGCTATTTTCCAGGTATGGGGAAAGAACCCTTTGTGAGAAAAACCCGCACTGTCATCTCATGACTGCCTTTTAATATAGAAACACAAAGGTGACAAATTAATTTTGGCTTGCAATCCTTGTCCTTCCATTCCCCAGACTTTGAGCAGAAGTCAAACTGAACTAGCATGACACTCAGACAAGCCATAGTCAGGATTTGGTAGCATTAGCATCCTGCTCTCTGCTACTCACTGCAGCTGATTGTTGTTGATGAGCTGTTACTATCAGGGAGTGATGGTTGTGCCACTGCTCAGAGTGAGGACCCCATAGCATTCTTAGTTTCACTGATCGGCTTCTGTTTTTCTCCAGAACTCAGGCTCTGGTCGGGCTCTCGCTCGCCCTTCACCTGGTTTTGAATTGCTAATTCTGCTTTTTCCTCCTGGCTTCTCACTGATACTAATCCTCTGTTAAAAGTGGGTCTCTTTTTCCTCTCTCTCCCTTTTCCAGCTCCTGATACACTAATTTTTGTTTCATGATAAAATAGTTTGAAAAGGGACAATAGCACTATCTAAATTGTATTCAGATTCTTTATAATGTTGCTCAGTTATTTGAAAAGGCAAAAAAGCAGCATTGGAGCTGATAAGACTTTTCATCTGTATCATTTACTGCTTTAGCAGTAGGCAAAACATTGTAAGATTTGTGACGGTGCTTTTCATTTCTGTAGGTAACAGTCAGTATTGCAAGATCATCAAAGATCCAGTGACCCTAACTGACTGATAACAGGAGGAGAAAAAGAGTTCAAGTGCATAAATGATACAAAAAGTCTAAATATTATTCTTCTGTGTATGTTCTTCTTGTAACCTGAGTTTAGAAATACTTCCTTAACCCAAATATTTTATACTTGTATTGAGGAACCCATGACACTTGGTAAATAATAAAGTATGAAACTTCTTTGTGAGGTAGGGAAATGTTTTACAAGGAATAGTAAAATAATGTGGCAAAACCATCTAATAATTTGTGTCATAATTAGTAAAACATGCTCCTTTCCTCTCTGTTTCAGCTGCTTCATCATTTCAGATAGTTTATTAAGCTTGTGTATGCTGCAATGCTGCCCATATGCAAGGTAGTGGACAGAATTTTATTTGTAAATTATGAAAAAGAGGCAGCTTATATTTAGAAGACTTCAGGCAGGTAAAATATTTGGTTTAGGAATCTGTAAAATATGTAAACACATGCAAATTTGAGACCAGATATTTTAATGTGTGTACCTTGCTGGGGAATGTCTAAAATGGCATTTGACTCCAGCTTCTGTGTTCAGTGTGTGGTTCAGCTTCTAATGTAGCTGGTGTAAAATGAAGGTAACTACTCTGACATGAGATTATGGGGGATCTTTCATCAGGGTTTAGATGCCCTCATTTATATACACAGACATGGCTCTAAAAAGCATACTTTAATTTACAAACATTACTGCCCTGTTACGGTAATGTTGTCCTAAGTGCAAAATTGACCCTGTAGGGAGAGCTGCTTGTAGAAATGAAAGGCAGAAGGCAAGATAGGATAGGAACAGAATGTGTTGTCAGCTGCTAGAAACAGAGAATTGTTCCATGTCTCACAGGCCAGGAGCCTGTAGGTGACACTCTAGTGCTCTCTCTCTAAGGATACACTCCCAAAAGAATCTGACTTTCTGAAAATGGAAAAAGAACAGCAGAGGAGGTGCTACAGAGGTTATTTTTGGTATGTTCCTAGCACCATTTTTTTCCCTCTTGCCCTGTGTTTAGGTAGACTTACTACTATACTTAAAATAGTTAAGGTTTTGTTGCTCGAACTCAATGTGCATGATAGAGTGTTCTCTGAGTACAAATGGCAGTCTCTTCCAAAGCATTTAGCTATTAATAAACCCTAACACAAGATTACTTTTCATGATAACAGCAGCAGCTGGCTAGAATGTTTGCAATTTTCACATATTTGCAGCACTGTTACATTCCATCTTGTGTTTCTCCTGGGATTCCTTGGCAGTGACATCTCAGCCTGAGTTCTTACCACGGGCTTCTTGCAGCCATTCCTGCTTTTGCTTCTCCTCTGAATCCTGTCAGGATACCAAGCTGACAAAAAAGTCCTCTACTGTCTCGTGCCTGTTCTGTCCACATAGGTTTTCTGCAGCAGCTCCCTTTTTTCCTGCCTTTTTGCACCCCCAGTGTTCCTGTCCTTTGCCTCTCCATTTCTGCTGCGTGCAGTTCTGGGAAGCCATTCCTGCCCACACATCTCCTGCAGTGAAACCAGGAATCCCGTGTAGCTGCCTGCTCTAATATTTCCAAACTGAACCAGATAAGGCATCAGGTTGAATAACTACAAAAATACAGCTGCTGCAGCATCTGTTAATTGTTTATAAATACATGCAGTGAGGTTTAAGTATAATAAATACTAAAATATTACATAGCATTTTCCACTTCTTACCCTCACTTTATCATCTTCAGGCTCCTCATATCTCTTCTCTTGAACAGCACCCAGAATACATGCTTGTGCACCTTGGTCTTTTGGGGAGGAATGGTTTTAAGCAATAATAATCTTCTGTTTTGTATATTAGACATGTAAACTTGCCACTTATTTGCTGTTTCTTTTCACACTGATGCAAGAAATAGGCAAATTATCCAACAGACACTGCACATGGCAAGAAAACTAATTATACAAGCTAAAGAAAGCACAACTGCAGTAGCCTACAGCAGGATCTGTACAGGTGTCTGTAGGGAGGATGGAGCCAGACTCTGCTCAGTGTCATCCAGTGACAGGACAAGAGGCAATGGGAGTCAGTTGGAGCA
>JANHGL010017367.1:60133-72338 GCA_024611195.1 Ceyx melanurus
GGTGGTCGCTCCGCATGAACCGCTTCTCGCAGAGGGGGCACCTGAACTGTTTCTCGCCGGTGTGGGTTCGGTAGTGCCGAGTGAGCTCGTCGGAGCGGGAGAACTTCTTAAGGCAGTCAGGCCATGTGCAGGGGAACGGTCGCTCACCTACAGGGAGGAAAGGATGACAAGAGGTTTAGGAGGGTGGGGATAATACAAGCCGGCACATACCAACTTCACCAAGGAGACGGGGAACACGCTGCTGAGGGGAAAAAGCTGTTTTTGTTTCCTGCCGTGGTGTCATCATCTGTGGAGTTGTGATGACTTGCTTCATCAGGTTTCAGTCTCACCTCTAGCAGAAGCCAAACCACCCCCCCCAACTGCATGAAATTCGCACTCCGATGCAGAACCTTACATGACCCCAAAGACTGTCAAAACAACAGATGAGCTATGCCTGTGCCTGTAGATTTTTTATGTCAGGTTCACTACAGTGGTTTGGGAAAGGAGCACCAGTACTATTCCTCTAACACTTCCATTATGCTGAATAAAATAATTTGTAACTGTTAGAAAAGAAGCCAAAAGAAATCTTTTATCTAGGACAAGTCATTCCAGCCTGGGGAGAAGTGAGATGGGAGGGATCAGGTAGAGCAAGGCAGCCATGGGACTGCAAACGCATAGAGCAAAACCACTGCCTTGCCAGGGACAAGTCCCATGCCCCACTTGGCTCCTACAGGTAAACCTGAGGCCAGGACTTCTGACAGGTAAGGCTAACCCTACTCCATGCAACAGATGGAAATCAAGTGCATTTACTTTTACACAAAAGCTTTCAGTAACAGGAATCATGCACCGCTGCAGTTTGATGCCTTAATTCCCTTTCTTAAGAGTCTCCTGAAGGGAATATAAATGACAGCTATGCCATGGCTATTTAGAGCCAACCACAAAATATAAAAACTACCCCAGGAGTTTTCCAGCCTGGAAGAGTTGTTAAGAAACTCAGGAACTCCAGTATTTTTTTGTACTGTGAGGTTTGGCAAACCAAGTGAGCTCATTTTTCATTTACAGATGGCAAAAAAAAGGGAGTAATTTACAAGAAAGTGTGCCTTGGCGTCCTCCACAGACACAACAGCAGTGACAAAAGGCTAAGGTCTTGAATGAATTGCCCAGGTGCCAGAAGGAAAACCAGTGGAGGAACGTACAGCAGAGCGAGGGAGGACAAACAGGGCTGGTGGGAGTTACTGATGGCATCTAAAAGGCCAAGGAGTACCCCTCTATTGTGCCCTGGTGAGTCCACACCTGGAATACTCTGTCCAGTTTTGGTTCCCCAGTTTGAAATTCAGGCATCTACTGGAAAGAATCCAATAGACGGTATAAGAGTGATACTTGAGCATATTCCCTATGAAGAAAAACTGAGGGCACTGGGGCTGTTCAGTCTTGAGAGGAGAAGACTGATAGGGGATCTTATAAATGTTTACAAATATCTGAAGGGTGGGTGTCAAATAGAAGGAGCCAACCTCTTCTCTGTAGTGCCCAGCAATAGGACAAGGAACAAGGGGTATAAACTGGAGCATAGAAGGTTTCGCCTCAACATGAGGAGGAACTTCACTCATGTGAGGGTGATGGAGCCTAGATCAGGCTGCCCAGAGAGGCTGGGGAGTCTCCTTCTCTATAGACTTTTAAAACCCTTCTGGATCTGTTCCTGTGCAGTGTGGCCTGAGTGATCCTGCTTTGGCAGGGGTTTGGACTTGATCTCTAGAGGTTCCTTCCAACCCCTAAAGTTCTATCATTCTGTGAAGGAAGATGAGGACAGAAACACAGCCATTTTCACAGTTCAGGCTTCTAATCATACAGTGATCCCTGGCAAGCAGCAACCCCATCCCAGATGGACCAGTGTATAGTAGAGCTACAATGAGATGAGGAGGACTGCAAAGGTTACAACAGCCCCCTGAGCAGCTGCAACACAGAAGCTTCCCCTGTTCTTTCTGCCCTCAGAATGATGCTGGTCCTCAATCAGGGGAGAAGGATGGAGGGAGCAGAGGCAGCCAAGGCAGCCTGGTGCCTGAGCCTGGTGGAGACACAGCTGACAGCCATCGTGGCCTGGGGCTATTTTATTTAATTTATAAACAGGTTTCTTGGCTTCCTGTCGTACACTTTTAAACATGGTTGGAAGCCTTTCCAAAATACCAATGCCTGTATAAAAGAAATTTATTAAAACACCATGTAGGCTCACATGTGTGAAGGCCATGACCACAGCTACATGCTTGTGCAGCACCAGGAGCTGTACAGAGTGTGCTTGCACCAGTGCCCACCATCCTTCCCTGGCTTTGCCTTGCCCAGCTCCTGCCCTTGGCATCCAAGGCAAGCTTTTCACTTGTGCTGCTCTTTTTCTATCCAACTCGCGGTTTCTCTCACAGCTCCTGGAAGCAGGCGGCAGTGGGAGGTGCAGAACAACTTCCCAGCTCCCCCTAGGAATGTGGGAGAAGTGCTATACATCTTGCAAGTGTTGAGGCATCTAGTATGTGGCTCTGTGTCAGGCACTTAAACCCCTGAGCAGCAGAAGCAGCTCAGGCATCCTGCTCCATTCCCAAGAGCACATATCCAGCCATCTACCTTAGGACAGCTCTTAAGCCTGAAAAGAGCCCAATGGTAGTACAGGAGACAGGGTGCCTAGGCTGGATGACAAGGATCAGTGTTTGGGGTGCTGCATCTACCTTTTAGGCACAGTAGTATGCAATCCAGGTGCCTAAAAGTTGTTTTTTTTAATCTGACCCAATTTAGCCCTCAAGAAACTGGGCTTTCCCTGCCCAACCCATTCCTAGCATTGCAGATGGGAAGACAAAATGAACTCTAATTACTAGAATTCCTTCTGAAACATGATGAGACCAGCATGACCTCCACCATAACCACCCTGCATGCCCATTTCACATGCAAGGAGGAAGCACTTTTAGGGCAGGCAGCACATGCACAAAGCTTTGGGGAAAGGCAGCTCCCACTCAGGATCCCTCATGTCTGTTCAGCACTGAGCTCCCTGGGGGAGCATGATGAAGGCCGTGGGGAACTGGCATGGCAGAGACGTGCCCTGCTGCTGACAGAAGACCCATGGTGCACTGGACGCAGCAGAGATGGCTGCCGGAGACAGGCTGCCATGTTCCCCTGGTGCACGGAGATACCAGCAGCACCAGGCACCCACTGCTGAGCCCCTGGGTACAGCGGCAGGGGAGCAGCTTCACTCGGCGATACAAGCCTGACAAAGCTGTCGCGGCCACTTTGGCAGTGTGCTTATGAAAGTAGGGCAGGAATAATCCCCAGCACCAGGATGCGTTAGGCTCCAGGCTTCTCAGAGCATAGAGACAAGGGGGAGGGCGGCTCTTCCAGGCCGTCAGGGGTTGTCACCAAGCATGAAGATCGGCTGCTCCCCTCAGTCACAAAGCTGTGCTGGATGACACCAGACCAGAAGGCTGGTGCTTCAGTGGTGGGCTTCATAGGTGCAGAGTACAGGTGGAATGTGTATCCAGGAGGTTTTTAAGGCAAGGCAGAGATGCCTGACAGCACATAATGGCTACCCACTCAGCAAAGCTGGTTGCTCTTTTTGTTGATTGCATTTGACAAACTATTTTTTAACTCAGCGGAGATGTTTGGGGAAGACTCCACTAAGAAGCAGGTCTTAACAAATCATATGCAGCCAGCCAGACCAGGGCCCATCGAGCTGCAATGCAAGCTAGTGCTGCCTCCACCTGGAGACAGGGATTTCTGTGTTGTGTCTTAAGTCAAGAAATACCTTTTCCAGATGACTTTTCCTCTTTAGTTTTGGAAGTAGCAGTGGTAAAGCTTGAAACAACAGAATGAACCATCAAAACAGAGTGCTATTATACTGTTTCCTTCGGTGGTAGCATGCTGCTTACAGTTTGAAACATACCCTAGATGGAATTTCCATCAAGAGATAAAGGAACAGTGACTAGTATATCAGCTATCTTAAAATTATGTGTGATGGGATTTGAACAGAAGCAATAGAGGATGTAACTAATTTTTTCTTAAAAAACCAAGCAGAACACACACAAAAAAAGCCAAATCAACAAAGCATGAAAAAAAACCCCAACCAAACACTCAAAAAACCTAAACAAAAAAAGGCAACAAAACACAAAAACAAAACAACACACCAACCAACCAAGAGGTACACATATATATCCACGGCAGCTTACAGAAGTTAGTAAGTGAAACAAACTGACTTACAGGTTATAGGAATAGATGCTATCTGGAGAGGTCTTGTTCTTTGACCTGTTGTGCTACCAGGATGCAGTGGGAAATATAATTTATACTGAGCACAAGCTAATGGTGGCTCTTCACAGGTCTTCACTAGAGTGTGAAGAACTCCTGCAGCCCTTTGTTTTAAATTTCATATGGATATAAAGGTTCTTGCTCTTTGCTCTCTTGCTTCACCTGATCTTTTCTCCTTCTTTTTCCCCCCACCCTCTACAGTAAATACTTTCCTCTTTCTCTGAGAGTTTAAACTCTGCATTGAAGATGCTTTGCATGACCTGGGGTAGGTCCACTTTATTAATTTTCCATTTTATTCTGAACAGATGGTAAGTGATTTAGCTTTTTTATTCCTATCCTGGAACATTCTAGATTTTCCCACATTGTAGTCTTGTGTGGGAGGGGTTTCTGAAAAAGAACAGAAAGTGAGCATCAGCAGACTCATTAATAGTACAGGTAGTACTGGTATTGTGATTCATCATCTGCCTGCTCAACACAAAATGTTGCTTTAGATGTGGATGTCTGAGGTTAGGAGATGCAGTTCATGATGGCTTTAACAAAGATTACTTTGTTTGGACAACAAGGGATAGAGCAGTTACAAGTGTTGGAGTGTTTGAGTTGTTTTTATGGGGTTATTTTCTCTGGGGAGTGGGGTGAGGCTATGCTTGAAAAACAACACAAAATTGATGTTGACACACTTTGACAGTTCTCTCAGTGTGTAACAAGATATATACTAGAACTGCATCACACAACTTCTATAGTTGAATGAAGTACTAATTTTACATGGATTACTAAAATTGCTTGAGCACTAGCTTTACAAAAGACATTCAGAGATTGCTTCTGGTGTGGAAGGAAGTCTGGCCAAGATGAATGGTCTGCTAGGCTCATCTAGTTCTCTGGTGAAGAGAGGTATGGGACATAGCCATGAGTCCAGAGTCTACCATCAATACCAGCTAATGAAGGACAGTTTGCTGTCAACTAATTCTCATGATGCTGCTTTGCACATTAACTGGAAAGCCAAATGGACTGTAGCTACACCTGTATGAATGGACACATAATTAGACAACTTTGATTGATGTACGTTATTAAAGATGAGACCACCAAGCAGGACCGTGCTTGGTATTCACAGCAGAAACTAAGGTGACACTACTGTCACAACTGAAGCATGGTTAAGAATTTGGCTTCAGATATGTAGTGTCTGTGGGTGGCTCCTGCTCTCTGCACAGCCGCTGACATGGCACAGCTAACTAGTACCTCCTGCTGCAGGAATGCCCACCTTACTCAAGCCCACCCCCATTCAACTGCTGCAAGACTGACCCCTCCTGACAGAAACCTGAAGCAGCTGGTGGTAGGTGAGGGAGAAAGGAAAGCACACAAGCAAAGCAGGAATGGCATAGTCAGCTCTGCATAGTTCAAGTAAGAGACTCTAATCCTCACCTTCATCTTCCAAGATTCTTCTACACTTCTGTGGCTGCTGGAGCTTAGAATTTTTCAAAGAAATCTTGGTACCCTAGGAATAACAAGTTCTGAACCACAGTCCTTGACTTAGAGATGACAGTAATAAGCAATTTTTTTTTCCCTGTGATCCCACTCAAACACCACTCTCACATGTTTCAGTACCTCCTGAATGTATAAAAGGTTCTGCAGGCAGATGTCAAGACATGGTCCAGCTTATCCTCCTTGCTGCAGAACAGCTGTTGTCTCAGGTCTCTCACTGTTCTCCCTGTAGTGTGTTGCTTGCCCCATACACTCTGAGTGATTTCCTGGATTTTGTCTGTGTCCACAAGCAAGATGCTCTGGTAAAGATGGATCTTGCAGACATCTGTGCATCTACTTCAGGTCAGACACCAGAGGCCTTTCTAACAGCCTTTTCCCTCTTCTGAGATAATCAGATCATTGAAATATGTAGCAACCACAAGGCATGGATGCTGGTGCAAAAGAGCAGAGTGAGATCAGTAGTGAAGACACTACATACTATGTGCCTAAAATACAGACTTCTGTAACACTGAAACCATGGCCATCCAGCCTGGCAGCAGATAAAACAGACACTGCCTAAGGGAACAGGCAAGAGATGAACAGGTTGACAGGGGTTTTATTCTGTCAGCACTCAGGACTAAACACCAACAGACTAATCAGGTATTAAAATGTTGCTTTCAGCAAGTATTTAGACTTCTCTGACATCCTCAAAACCACTACTCAACAGCTGCTTGCACATGCAGGTGTTTGAGTTTCTTTCAAAAGACCAGATGCAAAACCCACCACTGCTAAATTGCTGGGAGCCTAAATCCCAGTGACACTCAGTCTTCCTGTTAGCCCACACATGATAGAGCATCAGATACAAGGGATATCACTATCCTCCCTGCCTGCCTTACAAAAGGCCTTTCTTTGGTGGACCATGCCTCCATATACATACATACCTACATGATCAGTCAAGGAACCTACCTGGCAAAGAATTACCCAATCCTCTTCAAAAAGTTACATCTACCCATTCATAGCTGAAAGAAGTGCCCTCAGTGGTACTTTCTTTGGTATGTGGGACAAGTTCCTACCTATTCTCCTTCCCTAACTTACCTCCATTCAATCTTCCCCTGTTTTGCAGTAAAATATTACCCATGCAATGAAGAAAACTCAACTCTTAGCTTGGTGCTTAAAGAACTTAAACTGGGATCAAAGAACACAGGGTTTAAGCTCTTGTGCTTTCTGAATGATTAAATGCTCATTAAGCTTTGAGATGAGAAGGTGGAATGCAATTTTACATATGCATTCAGAAAGTTTGGGGCTTTAAAAAAATATTTTTATTTTGTTATTTTACTATTAATGTATTAGCCAGTATTTCAATGGGCTCTTCTCTTAGATTTGAGGTATTTATTGAGTGCTCTTAGGCTATTCATAGTCACCGTTACATGAATGCAGATGGTGAACTAAGCTACCACAAGTATACAGTATCTGAAGTGTGCCCTGCCATCACGACCGTGGACTCGGGCCGCTAAATCAACTCAACTCCTACTTCTCCTCCAGCTGCAGGCTTGGGAGCTGTGCGAGGCCACCTGTGGCAGGCAGCCTGGGGGCACAGAAACACTGCATCCCATAAAGGGGAACAGTCGCTCCTGCAAGGATCCTGACAGGCGGGGCTGGAAGACACATCAGCTAACATGAGCAGGCAACAACCAACACATGCCACAGCACAACTCTGTGTGGGAATTCGGAGAAGCTGTATTTTCTACACGTCCACCTGGAAACAGGACTCATGGGTGATGCCCACTCACTGCTTCTGTCCTACTAGTGCACTTCTTTAGATGGACTCAGTTAATATTGAACCTTGCTGGAGTGTTTTCTCATTGTGACACATGCACCTCTTTTAAAGTTTTGGGGTGTGGTGTTTAGCAGAATAAAAAAACCCAAACAGCTGGGAATTGGTGAACACTGAACTTAATCTTGAACATTTCTGCCTACCCTACTCAGCTAGCAAGGCTTTCACAGTCAGTATGATCATGTTTACCCAAGACTGGAAACATGCCCATTACAACTTCAGCAATCTGCAAATTTACATTTACCCTTAAGAATGGTAGTTCGAGATGAAGGTCTGAATTTGGCAAAAAACTTCCTGCTGGCTCCACTCTCTGTTCTTCAGTCTTATGTCAAAGGATCTGGCAAAGTGACATTGCATGAATTGGACAAGAGGAGCTTAAAATACTAAATTTCAGATTATGCTCCCACAAGACTCAAAAAAACCTCCCAGGGAGCAGAGGACTGTCAACATACCAGCACCTGTGCAACCCATCAAACTAGTGATAAACACAAATAACAAGTGGGGCAGTCAAAACCAAACTGATATGGGACCAGGTGAATGCATTGGTATCTAGATTGCACCACTACACAGCTGCAGTGTTTATCTCTCCTTCCCAACAGAAAAGATCTTCAGCTTCACTGTGTACACTGCCAGCCTAAGGGACCACACCTCTGTCTACAGCCCTGCTAAAAAGCATTGGTTAGAGCCAAATGCCATGAGAGCTTAAGGGCACATCAGCACACCCATCTAACAAAACTTCTGGTATTGTTTGGATCCAGTTGTCTGAAAATCCTAGCTCAAGAGGGCAAATGTCTCACACACTTGGTTTTTTTTCTGTCTAACCTCTTAACTAAAGAGTACCTGATACAGAGGTATACCTCCCATTGATCCACAGCACCACGTTGTGTGAAGCATCTGGGATTTGCCTTCCCAGGCAAAGTAAACTCCTATAGGTCCTCTATGATGAGGCATCTCACAACTAGTTTTATGCTTCCTTCTGTGTTCTTCTTTCCTGACCAGTAGGATCAGCTCCCAGAAGCTGCATGCCCTTTAACTGGCTTCTGTTCACACCACCACAGCAAGCATTTATTCCTTCAAGTTTGTTTCTCTTCCCCTCCCTGTCAGTATCATGCCCTTTCTTTGTTCTGCACTCCCTGCCCAGGCTGTCTGACTGAGGTTGCTTGTTTAGTCTCACAGGTCTTCATGTTTCCTGGAAACCCTCTGGCCTTCAGATCCCTCTCTCATTAATCTGCTACACGCCCATATCTGTAGCTAGGTATTACTGGCCATAATAAAACATACAGGACTGCCTAATTAGAGCAGTCTGTGCATTTTCAAGGAAAACTCTCTTCCTATCTGCTGTTGTTTATAATTTTCTCAGTCAGCTGAGTCCCTCACCTTCTCCTCACCTCCATGCTGCTTCCAGGTCTTGGGTCTCACACACATCTTGCCAATGCATCTAGACCTGTGTTCTGAAGTCTGAAGACTTGGTCATGCCACCTGAACGCTCAAGACTCCCAAACCAGTCACGTCTCTTTCAACTGCCAAACTTCAGCAGAATTTATGTGTCCTACAGTTCTGTAATACCATCCTGTAAGAGTTGGGGAAACCTAAATTATGGTCACATTATAGAGCTATGCCTCCACCCACCCTCTCAATAAACAACTTTTGGCTTGCAACCCACTGGGGGTCATGCTGCCTTTTCTCTCCTACACCAAGTGCCTCAGCAATGCTATCAGAAACAGCGCATGTAGAACAACCTTACCTATTACACTCTTTATGCTCAACAAAACATAAATAATTAATAAGAATCATAATAGTAAAAAAAAATTCCAAATTACTTTTGGATAGTAGTGAAGGTCCTGGGCAGGCAACAGCTCAGTTTCAATGATATGCTTGTCTTCATATCCCTAGGCCTTTGCAAGTTAATACATTTTGAATGTAGGTACACATACGTGACAGAATGAAGAAGGGCCTGATCATAATGTGGAAAGACTAAAGGCCTGGCAAGGAATGAAAGGACTGTCCCCCCAGGAAGGGGAAGAGTTGAGATTTTCTTGGCTTCCTCCTACAAATCCTACCCTACTAAGGCAGGCTGAGTTCAGTGGGATTGGCAGCACAAGCAAGGGGGCTGTTTGCACAAGTAGGATGTGCAGAGCCACCCACTGACCTTTTTTCTGTTAACATCAATGCAGAAGACAATTTCTGAGGAATGATTAATTTGGGTATTTTAGAAACTGAGACATTCAGCATCAAAGGCCCAAACTTCAAGCAAACAGTTACACAGATATTTTCAGTCTCTGAAATATAGACTGTCTTGGAAACAACAAGCTTAAGGAATCACTAAGATACAAATCTCTAACCTCTGAGTATCAACTCTTTGGACTTCTACTCTTCTTTTACTTTGTATTTCACATCTTGATTTTGCACTAGCTTAGCAAAGATGGTCTGGTGAGTTTTTCAATTCCCACAATTACAAAACACAGAGCAGCACCCAGAGCTTTCCAACTTCATGGTTAGTATTTGTGAGAAAAGACAGCTGTGGCTACAAGCAAGCTCCCAAGTGTGAACAGAAATCCTAAAAACATTTTCCAAGATAGAATGGAATTAAACATTAAATATTTAAGATCATGAGCATTTGACCGGTGGCTGCATACCTACTTCCATTAAAGGCTACACAGCATCAAGAAACCTGTTTGGTGGACTGATGAAAAATAGTAGGTAAATGAAGCAATTCAAGAGACTCTGATAAATGAGATAAATTATTTGGGGGGGGCAGGGGGGGGAAGCAAGAAAATAAAAGAAGAAATGAAAGAAAAGCAGTAATGCTCTGCAATACACAGTTATGAGTAACTCCTGAGGTCTCATTGAACCCCCTGTTGCTAAGGTATTGTTCTGCAACCTATAAAAACAATTAACATTAGCAGTATTGTTTAGCATTTCAGTTGGCTACAATTAACTGTTCACATTAGGAAGCTCTGAAAGTTCATTACTGCTGAATGTCTGTAGTGGTTTTAATCACACGGAACTACCATGATGGTACATCAGCATGTCTGAGTCAAATATTTCATACTTGGAGCTAAGGCCACCCACTTGAGAGCAGCACACACTAAACCTCACGCTGCTTCAGGAGATACTTATTATAACAGTACTGCTTACAGCAAGTCGTGTGGGTTGTACAGTACATTAATTTACATGTCATCACCCAGAATACTATCCTAGTCAGTCTATTTTGGTTCCCACATCCAGAGTGGGTATCTGAGCATGGGGTAATAGGTGGAAATGATGCTAAAGCATTTTCTTTGTCACTTATAAGCCAACGTTTTTCAAGGCATCAGTTGCATTCAGCCTCCAAAAAAGCATCAGAGCTGTAGGGTTTGAACCAGTAACACAACAATCCTTGGCACTGGTCCTGAGGTCAGTACAGGGTCACCACTGACCATCCTCTTTTTGTGGCTCACAAGACAGTCTTAACTGTCTGACTGCAGAGCGCACTTCTGAGCCACATCCAGTAATCCTCCTTCTCCCCCCAGTCTCTTGAGCTAAGCACCCAGCAGATCTCCTAGCCGGGCACAGGTAGGGAACCAGCATCAGGTCTCCTCCTCTGCAGTGCAGGTACACCTAGGCACACAGCATGCCAGAGCAACAGAAGCTTAACTGGTGCTCAGATGAGGCCAAGCCCTAGTCAGGCTGTATTAAACCGTACAGCAATGCTTTGTGGTACGTTCCTTAGGTGATAAATTAATTTTATACTTCACCACTTAACCACCACTGCCAACAGACCAAATCCAGAAAAGAACAATCATCTACAAAACAGATGTGAAGCACGTGAATTAAGTGTTGTCAGTTTTTGTCTCCTTTGATCTGCCCTTTTCCATACTCTACATAGCCCTTTAATTTAGAGCACTGCGTATTGCACTGTGACCCCAATTGCAATTCAGACATCTAAACGGTTTTATTCAGCTGCTTGGATTGAAAGGCTTAAAAAAAAATCAAACCAAACAAGCAGAGAAGTCTACCACGGCTGTCCCCTCAGCTCCTAAGCAGAGCCGAAGGAAGTAGGAAAGGCTGCTGCAGCAGCAGCAGCTCGTTTTTCCATCTCTACGTTTCCATGTTGCCACACCCTCTCTGAAGCGCCCCGGAGAGGGCAGGGGCAGGGGCCCAGGCAGCCTGACGAAGGAAGCCCTTGTGCAACACGCCAAAGCCGCGTCGCGGTAACCGCTAGGGACGGTGCCCAAATCTCGTCGGCGGGGAAAACCAAGCTGGGACAGCGCCGGCATGGCTCAGGATGCCGTACCCGGTGGCGCGGTCTGCTCCATTGGGAGCCCATGGCGCTGGCAGCGGCTTTTAGGCGATATGCCGCTTCTCAAGTTTTCCCTTCCAGCCCGTTGGGTCCTTGGCCTGCTGGAGAAGGGGGCGTGTCACCAGAACCCAGCGGCGCAGCGCATCGAGCTACAAGGGAGACGCCGCCGCCGCCCTCTCTCGGGGCACGGAGCGGCGGCAGCCGGCAGCTCCGCGCCACCCCTCCTCCGTCCACGGGACGCCCAGTTGCCCTGACACACGGAGCAGGGCTCCAGGGTGGCTCTGCCAGCAAGGGGCAGCGAAACCTGGCTTCCGACGGCAGGAGCGGCACGGTAGCGCGGGCACCGCCGCCGCTCTGCAGCGCGGCGGGGCCCGTCCTGCCCC
>JANHGL010017368.1:8682-21867 GCA_024611195.1 Ceyx melanurus
TAATAAATTTCTTGTCTCCTTATAAGTCCCGGGTCTCACATCTAAAATAAGATAATACTTGTCTAAACTAAGACATATTCAGTAAAAGAATTAATTATTCTGAGTAAGGAAAACAAGCTGCAAGTGGTACAAATGTCAAGAGGTACTGAGACATCTCTCCTAGTCCACACAAAGGAAAAAGTTTCCTTGGGAAGGAGTACAAGAAGTATGGAATGGAATTTAGAAGACTCCTAGCTAACATGAATTCTAACAGCAAAACATGATTTTCTCGACTCACTGCTTGAAGCAGAATTCAACATCCTTTTCCATTACCCTAACCTCTCTGTGACCTCCTACAACTCTTCTTTTTGTACCTTTTTTGTACCTTTTGGACTTAATGATCTTAAAGGTCTCTTCCAACCAAACAACTCTATGATTAAAGGAGATGAAACTGATCCTGGCCTCTAACTGTTGTTATCTAACATATTAAGTGGCTTTGCTTTAAATTTCAATCTCCAGCCATGACACAACTACATCTCAACTTGTCAGTTACTGCTCCATATTAGGATATTAAGCCTAAACTGAAAGATATGCGCACATAAGCTGTGTTTTTCAGGTATGGAACACTTGTACTTTGGGTGTTCATAGAAACTTAAGACTACAGGAGAGTCAATCCTGTAAATCCAGATGTCATTCAAAAGGTGACTCTCCAAAGAGATTAAAGGAGCCTATAAAACGCATGGACTAAAAAAAAAAGGCTGCATAAAAACTATGTAAAAATGTACTGCAATTTCTCCAAACATGCAAACATTAAGTTCTATACTAAATCAAACCTGTAGAATCAGCATGATGAGGATGATTTCAGTCTCATTTTGAATGCACAAATTAGCAGAAATGCTTAAGCATATGAATAGACATAATAAAACATGGGATGACTGTCAGGTGTCCAAAGGGGGGAAAAAATAAAAATAAAAATCCTCGCAAGTATTTAGGTGAACCGGACTCTATGAAAGTCTGTCTTCAAACTGCAGGAATCTACTAGCTTTTCCAGAAGTATTGAATTACAGACTATCCAGTTTACTCATAGTGTGGTGTCTATTGTACATCTCAGGTGAAAGGTACTATAGAAGCATAAGGAGTAAGTAATGATACTACGTCTTTAGTGAGGGACTTCGGAAGTAATAAAAATAGTCTATGTTGCCCTGTAAAACGGCAGAAAATCCTAGAGAGGCCTTCAGAAACAAGTCTGGTAAATGCAAGCTTCTCACGAAATCTTTTCTGAGGGGAAGGAAAATAGAAAAGTAATTGAGTGCAAGGAACAGTGGCCTCCTCTGTAGTCACATCAAAAAATTACAATTAGAATAGTTGCTTCCTGATTTGTAATGTGTCTGGCTGCACTTAAAGCGGGTATTTTGCTGATAACGATAAAATTTGTTTTGAAAAAGAAGCACATGTTTTGCTGCAGAGCAAAACAAGGAACAATCAGAGCTTCTAAAATTTGCTCAGCAACCTGAGCTATCTGTGCTGAAAACAGCTGATGTGGCCTGGAAATCAAACAAGTCCTCCTAGTAGAACAGAGAGCCTTCTAGAAGGCAGGTATTTGTTAGAAGTTCTTTAGATAATTTTCCTGTTGAAAAAACAAATTACACTAAATGCTCTGGATAGAAGGACAGCTAATCTACTGAAAGAGGTTTTAAGATACTTCATCATCATTAGATAGGGTGGAAAACTGAAAATATGAGACCTTCACAGTGTGACAGCATTACAAGCTGGTTAAGAGAAGCTCTATGTAATGAATCATTTCTTGACAGCTTCTGACACCTCTGTGATAGTATTATTACATAACTTCCACCCAAAATAGTATGTTAGTGCTATAGCTAAAATCTCACATTCTACAAATTCTAAGAAATCTGGAACTTTACACAGGACCAACACTGCAAGAACCTTTTAGACTGGACATTAGGGAAAAAAATTTCCTGGAAAAAGTAGTCAGACACTGGAACAGGTTACCCAGGGAGGTGGATGAGTCACCATCCCTGGATGTGTTTAAGGATCATTTGGATGTGTTTTTGAGGGACATGGTTTAGGGGTGAATTTTGTAGAGCAGGATTAATGGTTGGACTTGATGATCCCAAGAATCTTTTCCAACCTGAATTCTGTATGATTCTATGAAGCTGAACTGTATACCTCTACAAAGTATTCCAGATGGTACAGCCATTAAGACTTACTTTTATCTTCTTTTCACAAATTTTAAGAGTAAATATCTAAAACTTTTAAGTTATTTTAACTTCCATGGTTAACTTGCTGTTAAAAATAAATCTCACATCCCTTCAATTAATATTGCTGTGAAGAATATTATGTACCTCAAAATTACCTGCAAGACTGCACTGTAGGTTCGACTCATAAATCCCAACCAGGACTGTGGCAGCAGTATGGAGCAGTGCCATTCAGAAGGTTGAATGGTAACCTGGGCAACACACCAGAAAACACAGAAATGGTTAGATAAAGTCTAACATATGGGGAATGTATGTTCTCCAACCTGTGATTTGCAGGCAATTATTTGCTCATACATATAGGACATGACACATAGCTGTAAGAAACTAAAATGGTGATGTACTTTCCTGTCCTTTCTGGCTGCACCCACAGCAAGTACTTTCAACTTCTCTACCCAGGCCAGAAAAAATTTGTACTACTTGAAGTAACAATAGGTAATTGAGCCCAGAGATAGCAGTGTAATTTATGTGTCAGTAAGCACAGTACGTAGTAGCACTGGTAGGCAAAAATACATACTTAACAATGATGTTACTGCAGTTTATGTTTGTTGTAGTTTTTGTAAATCTTAGATGCTTCTAAAAGCTTTAAGCAGACTTAAAAGGAATTCAAGTAGATTACAATCTAAATACAGGGGAAATTATTCAAAAGGACTTGGTATGCATGACTGATCAACTATGTTCAGGTACATAGTTCAAACTTCCTTTAAGGAAGGGAATTCTTAAAGAAAGAAATTGCTAAGTTTCCTTCTAGGAAGCAACAGCATAGAACTAACAGGAGGAAAACCAACACAGTTTCCAGTAATAAAGAAATACGCAACAGCTCTCCTTGCCTGCCTCCAAATCTCACACAGATATGACAGCTTCCACTTAATAAAGAGTAACTTGGTCAACTACACAATCTGATGTATGTGCAAAGATGTGCCTTGAGAGCTCAAGATCGTTCTCTTCACTAGGCACTACAGCAAGCAGACTGTAAGACTTCTTCAGAGTTGGAAAAAGAGATCTGGATGAACATTCTTTCAGCACTGGTGCCTCTGCCCTGCCACAGATCTTTGCATACGGCTCCTTCGTTTTGCACTGATACATGGCCAGCAGAGGGCACACAAAACAAATTTAGGGAACAGTGAAATTAAACACGCTGCAATCAGTGGCCTGGGTATCTAATTGAGAAAATACTGTTTAAAGAACGTAGAAACTATGACATGATTATTATTTATAGTCCATCTTAAAATCTGCTGTAGAGACTGGGAATTCCAGTAAGTTCTTTTATTAATACAACAGGTTTCCACTTTGATAGCCCTGCCAACTTAGATGGTTCCTAAACTCAGCTCATCTCTAACAAATGTTTGTAAAAACGTATTTTAGATGTTATCCCCATGTCAGTGAAATTTTAATGCATGTATTTACATGCCCTTCCCAGCTTTGGGACATATAAACTGCTGTTGCAGTGATTTCATAAATAAGACTAGCATGATAAACCCATATTAATGAAATAGCGAAGTAGCATCTCTTTTAATCTCAAGTTTTGCTTAGAGGCTCTTTTTAACCTAGTTGTGTGCATACACTTCCAAATTGTTCCCCCTGCATTCCTCTGCAGGGAAAAAAATTGCCTGTGTTTCTCCAAGACACATTAATCAGAGGAGAAATGCAAAAATCTGTCAACAAATAATGAATACTGTTTCATCTGTGGAGGTGATACTTTCAGTAAATACTATAATGGAAATCAACACAAAGTAGTTTACAATATGAACTACATCCACTGAAACCTGAGAACAGAAGAATACATTACAGAGAATTCTGTTACAGAAAATAAAATTATCACATTGAGGCAATCCAAGTATAAGGTTTAAATAAGTCCTGGACTCTCTTGCTTACATCCAAATCAAATCAGGAAAAAAATGTACATTAGGAGCTTTCCACTTTAGTGTGCAAGGATGCACATTACGGAACATTTAATGAATGTACTTAAAAGCAGGGAATGATTCTTGAGTTTGTGTGCCAAAAGCAGGCTGCCTATGTGCTTTTTTGCATGTCGCATTAACTGTTGCATTCACCTCTACTGAAGAAAGACAAGTAGCTAGCTGAAAGCCCAACACCTTTACCCCAAAACTTACATTTACAGAACCATCAAAACATATGGCACATGATGAGAACATATATGACTACTCATCCTAATTCATTTTCACAATAGAGACAAGTGAAGCTGGCAAGAGATTATTCTTATAAATTCCTAGGAAGAATTACTCCAAGAACTGAAACAATTGTAGGTAATTATTAGCTAAACTAGTCCAGGTGACTGTGATAAATCTCAGGGACTTCTTGTACCCTATGATCCAGGCAGTCATAGGGAAGACAAAACACTTGGTGTCTGTGACTGCTGATCACTGTGACTAACTGTAACTTAACTGACCTCTCAAAGACAGCAGCTTAACAAGCTCTGTTTAATAATCAAAGAGCACCTTCTCATTTTTTGGGGAAAGGTGATCTTCCTCTTTCAAGTCAGCAGTGACCAGTAAAGAATAACACAATTTCAAACACAACACTGTTTACAGAAACTATGTTCTCTCCCCCAGTGCCTCAGTAGGGCAACAAGATAGGCAGTGTTTACATTTTAGTACAGAACTGATTTTCATCCCACTGTTATTTGAGTTACATAGTACTTGAATACATGCCTTTTATTATGCTTTTCCCTGCCTTACTATCTCATTTGTTTATGTAATTAGGAATTAGTATCAGCTAGCAATGGCATGAATCATAATTAACTAAAGTTGCTGTGAGGGACAACAAAATGGAGCAGTAAGTACTTTGGTGGTTTTTTTTAAGCATTCATTGCTGAATTACCTCTTCTGAAAATAAGTAGAACAAACAGAAACTGACCTTTGCCTTTATCTGCCTTTCAGACTACTATACCTGTCTTATACCTGCTGTAACCATTTATAGGAGAATAGCAGCTCTGAACAGCAATGGGACTCTGGGGAAATGGCATCTACACCTTGATAAGACTTCCTATTCTATTCTGTCTCTTAGATGTTTCAGCTCCTTGTCTTGGCTTACACCACTGAAACCATGCAGTCACTTCTGGTGTGGTTTTGGAAAAAGGGCATGAAATAAGCCTCCACTTAATCATTACAGGAATCAAGTACTTGTAAAAGTCTTTCAGAGAGTTTAGAATTACGGAACTTCAATGGTTCATGTGAAAGTTTATCTTTGACAATTATGAAAAGCAGTAAAACAAAATAAGTAGTTAAACTGGATCTAGCGAAAAGGTGTTCCTTTCCCACTTTTATACCAATAAGAGCAGTTACTAACAGAAGTGAAAGTGTGTTATACCTTTTAAAAGCTCATAAAATTATTCTATTAATATAATTTTGTATTGCTTCAGAAGTTAATTACATTTAATAACATTTATGAAGAGGCAAGAAAAGTCAACAACCTACCTCATGGACTAGGGCTGCCAACATTTGCTGGAAACTGCGTCCCCTGCTGGCCAGAAACCGATTAAGAGGCTTCCCATCTTTGCCCGTATGGACTGTAAGGTCATAGCACAGCAACATGCCAGCTATCAAGGAAGGTATGGGAAAAAGAATAGTCAAGGCCAATACTCATGCCAACTGTTTAGAAGTCTTTCTTCAATCAGTGAAGAACCAAAATCACAATAAAGCCAACAATTTAAAAGCCTGCATAAGCATTTGTAAGTGGCATCACACATCACTGTTTCTTAACTGACTCAGATTTGTAGAAATTTTGGGGTCAAAGCATGCATGCTTATCTAACAGCTTACCTGCAAGGCCTGGTGTCATGCCTGGTTGTTTGTTCCTCTCATACATCTTCAGCAAGAAATTTGGTACACCTGCCATGGTCTTCCCCTGACTTAAGCGTGTGGTCCCTGCTCTCAAGGCAGAATGATACACACCACGGGGCATGTTGGTCATCTCCTGCTTCACAAGTGATGTTGCAAACTCTTCAAATGCTAGATGAAATGCAAGAAAATGAGGGCAGAGGAAAGAGAACATCAGAGCGTGACAACTGAGAGACCGAACAAACCAACCCTGGAAACCCCAAAATAATACTTATGCTTCAAGTGAGATATGCTTAAACTCATAATGACATATTCAGATGGAAGCTCAAGGTCAAAGAACTGAGAAGTCTTTGTAAGTCTCTGACACCATACTCCCGAAGTGCCTCTGTAACTCCAAAAGGCTCTGAGTAAGTCATGTTAGATACTAAGGCTGGGAATAAAAATGGCCTTTACTATTCCATAGATTGCATTCTTTGACTCTTATACCAGTATCACTGGCACATGATACAGAAGGATAATAAGAAATAAAATTATTTAGAAACAATATTTTTCACTGTGTTCTTAAAAGAGACTTAAAAGAAGCACAATGCAAAGTGGGCAGATGGAGAGAGATTACCTTGATTTCTGTTACCACAGAAATAAAAATGAAATTGTGCACTCTCAAGCTAAGCATTTTTATAGTCTAACCAGGTTTGAAATTATACATAATATAAAGTTATTGTTGATTTATGAAGCCAATCTGAAGCAGCCTTTATGGCCACACATTAGAAAAAAGGGCTGCGTTTCTGTATGTGTCAGGCATGTACCACATCACAACTGTGAGACAACACTGCACTAGCACTTTGGAAGCCTTAAAAGTTTATTAGTATTTCTGGTATACAATGAAGTTTTAAGGGGATTGATAACAACTGTTTCATACTAGGCTTGAAAATTTGGCGTACAATTTCCCAAATCACATATAGGCTCTCTAGGTGAGGTTACACAGACTCCAGACTCCAATTAATAAAATATTTAATAAATTTATCTCTCTACAAGCCCTAAGTGTGGGGAAATAACACAAAATGCTACTAATATCTCATAGCAATGTTCACAGTTTGCAATCACATCAGACCAAAAAAGCATTTTACAAACAGTGAAATAACACCTCTGACTAGGCAGTAACATCACAACCTTGTAACTGGAAGAGAAAGATAGCATTAAGGATGAATCAAGTGAATCAAGTGAATATTAAAAATCCTAATACTACAGGTGATTCAACTGCATAGGTGTTAAAACAAGTGCATTAACCAGAGACCACTTGCTTCTGAAGGATACACTTCAGTAACAATATGCATCGGTAAAATTAAGTATTATTACAGAACTAATATATTTATTAAGCCAATTTAGTATAGAGTTTTGTTTTAATACTATTAATACTCTAATAAAACACTGTGATTATGGGTGTGTGGTTTTTTTCTTTCAGTCCTTGCTGGGCTAAAATACAGAGTTGCCTTTGAAAACGTCTGCTCAATCCTCCCTATTGAAGTGGCACTGTGAAGAAAACAGGCATTTGAAGCAAGCAACAAGAAAGCCATGTGTCTGTACAGTCACTGTGATTCTAAATCTGCAAAGTAACCTCAAATATTGAATATATTTTACCTCCTAAAACAGAAGCTGGTGTCAGTGACAACAGCTTGATGTAAGAAGAACCTGGAACAAAATGATCTGCCGCCTTCTTCTCCTCTTCATCTTCATTCACATGTGCTTCCTCCAGTGAGTCAGCTTCTGGTCGTGCCTGAAAGATTTAAAAACAAAAAGGAACCATCAGCACAAAAGTTGTTAACCCTCATTACCTTTCATGATTCCAAGTGCCAAACAGGTGTCAAAAATACCAATTAAATATGAGATATTCCCCACTTCAATAACTTTACTCCATTTTAAAAAGTTGAAGCTGTAATATCAAAAGCTTTTCTTTTACCTGAATGAAAGTAAAAACTGGTTGATAAAAATGTGTATGTAAATCCATGTCTGTAATAGTAAAATTATTCTTGACACTTACAGAATGAACTCATATTACTAAAACTTTGTTTTCATATTCTTCTTAGAGCAAATCAATGTTTTATATTGGCACTTCAACACACAGAGCTTTTCTACTAGGCATTTTTCCATACTGTTTTTCAGAATTTGAGAAACTGCAGGACATTTACAATGCTTTCTGTGAAAACATACTCATTTTCTAATGAGTGTAAAAAGCAACAGCACCAATAATACACAACCATGTACTACCATGAAAGATTTAATATTTCAGCAGTGTTTAGAGATTTCCCTTATTCACTGAGCCATAGAATAACAGGCTGGAAAGGACCTCAAGGGTTATCTAGTTCAGCCTTCCTTTGAGTTTTTTTATAAAAAAAAAAAAAAAGAAAAAAAAGGTAGTTTAAAAGAGCTGGCCCAGCACCCTGCCAGGCTGAGTCTTAAAACTGTCCCACATAGGGGAATCCACCACTTTCTTTAGAGATTATTCCAACCAATAAGGTCTCCCCTAAGTCTTCTCTTCTCAAGGCTGAAAAAATGCAATTTTCTCAGCCTTTCTTCATATGGCAGGTCTTTCAGTCCTCTGATCCATCTCATGGCCCTTGTCTGTTGCCTTTCTTTGCTGCTGCAGCACTGTTCACTGATACTGAGCTTGTTGTTCACCAAGACCCCAAAGTTCCTGTCCACAAGGCTGCACTTGGGACACATGCATCCCAGTCTGAGCTGCATTTCTGGGTTATGTATTCCCGCATGCAAAACCTTACACTTGTCTCCACTGAACTTCATAAGGTTCCTGCTAGCCCACTTCTCTGGCCTGTCCAGGTCTTCCTAGAGGGTGGTTCTCCCTTCTGTAGTGTCATCGGGGTGCTCTTGATGCCCACATCCAAATCACTCATGAAGATGCTGCACAGCATTGGCCCTGAGGGACCCAGCTTGTGACTGGTTGCCAGTTTGAGAAAGAACTATTTACTACCACTCTCTGGGTATGGCCTGTCAGCCAGTTCCCCACCCACTGCACAGACCACTTGTCTAAGTTGTAACATGTCAGTTTCTCTAGGAGACTGTGGGGTGACAATGTCAAAAGCCTCAAAGAAGTCAGATAGACAATGTCCAGCGCTCACCCTGCATCAACAGAGGGGGTTACCTGGTTATTGAAGGTGATCAAGTTTGTCAAGAACAATTTGCCCCTGGTGAATCCATGTTGGCTTTTCCCAATCACATGCTTCAGTTTACTTCTGACAGTCTCCAGGAGCATTTGCTCCCTAACTTTCCTAGGGATCAAAGTGAGGCTAACAGGTCTATAATGCCTGGGTCCACCTTGGACCCCTTCTCGTAGATAGGGGTGACTTCTTCCAGTCTTCAGGACTGTCTCCCAATCCCTATGACTTCTCAAAGATCAAAATCTTTGAGAGCTACCTCAAAATGACATTGGCCAGCTCTCTTAACACCCTCAGGTGGATCTGTACAGGTCAAGCTCCTGTAGTAGTTGACACAGCAACTCTTCCTTCTCTGATGGTGGATTTGTGTCTGCATCAACCTGGATTTTTGTTCCCATGGCCTAGGACCCAACATCACTGGTAAAGACAGAGGTGAAGAAGTTGATGACCTCTGTAGCTTCAGCATTGGTGGTAACTAGTTCACCCCTCCTGTTTAGTAGTGGTCCAATATTCTCCTTCTGCTTCTGCTTATTATTAACATATCTGAAGAACCCTTTCTTGAGGTTTCTGACATCTCTGGTCAATTTCAGTTCATGCTGAGCTTTTGCTTTCATAACTGCATCTCTGAATACCCTGCCTTGTAAATTTCAACAGGTAATGTTCCAATTTTCCATTTCTGGTATGTTTCCCTTTTGATTCTGAGCAGATCCAGAAACTCACAGTTAACCCAATTGTGTCTCTTGCTCTGCCTACTGCCCTCACCTTTAGAGGGGTTTTGGGTATCTAACTGAGTGTTCCTGAAAAACTCCCAGCACACTCATTAGCTCCTTTATCCTCCATGGAAGCTTTTCACAGGATCCCTTCAAGCTGAGCTCTGTACCAGCTGAAGTCTGCTCCATCTTGTGCTCTTCTATGCAAAACACATTTCTCATTTTCCAGGTTTATGCTGAACTCTTCCCAGCAATTTATATAAAGCAAGTATGCTTTTTTAAGTTGCTTACTTTGACCCTTTAATAATAGCCAGTTACATACATAACATACACAAACAGAAGCAACCTTATAACAAACACAATTTACAGATGTATTTACTATGCCATAAGTACCAGCTGACTACTAATTATTGCCTAGTCTCTCAAAATTTTGTGGTAAAAAAAAATAAAAAAGAAAAAGAAAAAGAAAAAAGGGGAAGATCACTTTATATGTTCATCTTCTTGCACTCATTCATTTTCTAAGATTGAGTCAACTGTGATGAGACCAAAGTTTCGGAGTTTAAGAGCCCTCTACATACTTAAAATTGTCTTCCCAATAAGTACTTCATTTCTGGCTGCCTTTATCAACAAAAAAGCAGAATGTTATGCTGTAGAAGTTCAGAACAGAAACACAGGAAAACTTTCCTGCTTAATTCTAAAAATGGCACCTACTTTTCAAACTGACTTGCCTATTTTAGGAACAAAAGAACTAAGCATGAGTGTGACTGCAATGTATGAATCAGTACTCACAAAAGCTGCTTAGTGTCAGGCCTCAACTGGAAGCACTAACAGAAGAGCATAAAATGCAAATCAGGTGGCCTAAAGACAGCCTGCTGATTTAACTAATGAAGGAAGAAAAGCTACCTTCTGATTGCTTAGTCCTCCTCATTCAGCCTCCTTTGGTGCCCTGTCCTTTTCATAAGTCTTAGTTATGCTAATCATATAAAATACAATCCCATGTCACCAGCAGCTCATATTCCTCCTATAAGGCTCTGACAATTGTCGGGTAGAGAGGGCAAAAGGTTTGTTTCCCTTCCATAAGGTTACAACCATGTCAGATGTTCCTACTAATAAACATACAACACTGCTACCTGTTGAGGAAGATGAAGAATTTTATGTTCTTCAGAGCCAAATGCTGAAAGTGATTTATAGGCTGAAATGGATATAATAGAATCCTAGAAAATAAACAGAAAAAAAATTTAAAATCACACACACAGCATATGGTATTATTACCTACTGAGAACTCCACATACCATAAGCCTATCCGCTCATCACTGCATACTAAAGATGACTCTAATGTTTTCCTAAGGTGTGCTCTCAGTTGTTCACTTTATATATACACTGAAAACTAGCAAGACCAATTACCTAGGCTTGATAGCAAACATTTTGACTGCTGTAAGGTAGTTTATATAGAAATATTTGAGCTATATTTAAACTATTTTGGCTCCAACAGCCCCATCTTGATGATGCTCCAATATCCCCACTGTATTATAATGCCCCACTGAAGGACTGAGATAGTTGTCACAGCTGTAGCTTTGCCAAGAATGCTTCACTATGTCAAAGCTGAAGTCTACCAAAGGAATCAAACTGGCTTGTGTTACAATTCTCCTTGAGAGTGGCAGATGTTAGGACCATCAGTTATCCACCTCTACTATGCACTATGCTGCTTCAAAATCAAGGCTTTAGATGGTCACTGACAAGGAAGCAAGACTGCTGACAGTGATAACCTTGTCTTGTTGAAAGGTATAAAACTTAATAACCAGTTGCTTATACCAGGAATTCACATTTTCAGTTGTATCACCTACCTCGTTTTGTGTGTTTTTCCAGAGGAAGCTGACAACTTGTGCTTTGAATTTCTGTAAAAGCAAGCAAAAGACATTCGGATTTTCTTTAAGCAAATAAAGAGGCAGCTACCTGAAAAAAAACAAACTGCTGGCACATCAACACACACTGAGCTATGAAAGTGGAAGGGGCACACATCTGAACTGTGAACGCATTGACATGTCCTCACATTCTGGAAAAGAAAAACCTCTGATCAGCCTTGTATTGGAACTGCTCACCTATCTCCCATAATTCACTATGGAAAGCTAAAATTGTGAAACTGTATGGAAATGTGCACTATCTTTTACCTGAATTAGGCAACGGGTGAATTTTAGAGATACTAAAAATAGGAAGGTTCATTTAAACTCATATACAAAGATCCACAAAAAGAAAAGCCTCACCTTAGTCCATGAATACATACCTCATATTCATTTGTATTCACAGTTAGTGAGGGAACCAGTGCAAACAAATCATTCAGAGCTTTTAAAATGAGGGGTCTTGTATCACAACTCAGTTTTGGTGACAGAGCATTCCATGTAGAACGGATGCAAACAACCTGGAGGGAAAGTGGGAGGCACCATTACTAGCAGCAGTTCCAACTTGACTTAGATAGTATTTCTCTCCAGCACTTCTTTCTTTCTTCCTTCTTACTTGGCAACAAGTATTAATGCAGGGCTCATTAAAAAACAAAAACAAGAAGACATACAGAAATAAGAATACTAAAAATGCTACAAAGAGTTCAGTATAAACTGGAAAAATAATGTGGTTTTTTTCTGTTTTGGTTTTTTTTTTAGTTTGTTTTCAATGCAGGAGGTCAATATTTGGTTGTAGGACAGATATATCCTGAGAAATAAAGTAATGTTATTACAGATCATTAAACCCTCTAAGGACCTTTCAGGCTGTGCGTCTAAGGTTGGCATCTTTTCGCAAGTTAGAAGTCACTGGGAAAAAGGACAAGAAAAATTGAAATCCTAAAAAAAAAATAATAAATGGTAACACTCTGCAGGAAGAAGTCTAATCCACTCTTTAATACCTACAGAGGGTAGGGAAAGCTGAATAAGCAAGTTCCAAAATGTAGCAGTACTAGATACATGCATCTTTGTGGTTAAGTGGCAAAAACACTATCAGAAGAGAATTTTCAAGCAGATCCAAAACACACTAAGAAGTATTACAGCCTGGTAAAAAGCATTGTTATCCAGCTCAATAGATTTGAATATATTTTTATTTATATACATCAATACCCAAAATCCATATGAGATTTTTGCCTGCTATCATAGAATCATAGCATGTTAGGGGTTGGAAGGGATCTAGAAGATCATCTAGTTCAACTCCCTGCCAGAGCAGGATCACCTAGACCAAGTCACCCAGAAACACATAGGAAGCTGGAAGAAAAA
>JANHGL010017368.1:43793-61961 GCA_024611195.1 Ceyx melanurus
GTCTAGGTGATCCTGCTCTGGCAGGGGGGTTGGACTACATGATCTTCTAGGTCCCTTCCAACCCCTAATATCTATGATCTATGAGTTGAAGTGCAAATGATTCTTTTTTTGTAAAATTCTAATTCTGTTTAGAATACATTTCTGTAGTATGGCAGCAAGAAATATAATAATGAGATATAGCACAGTGTTTGCTTTTACTGGAATCAAAACTGGTAAGTGAAATGTTCAGCCAGAAATTGCCATAACTCTGAGGCCTGCTCTCTTAAGGTCCATCAAAAAAAGAACAAACAACATTCAGGATCCATGAATATCAGCTGGGAATATTCTGTTGACTCCGAAGAGATAAGCTACAAGATAGCAGGGAGCTCAGAATACAGTAACAGCCATGAAAAAAAGTAAGTGTAGCAGGAAAATGTTTTATTACCATTAAATCAAATGATACTTTTCATATTCAGCAAAAATTCTGCTTGAAAAGAAAATTCACCACCCAATTCAACTTTACAGGGATGCAGTGTCTATTTTTATAAACATGAAGAAACACACAGTCTTAAGAGTATGGATTCCTCTTCCAGAAGAGCTTTACCTAGACTCAAGATGGACTTCTGTTGACTTTCTGGTGTTTGCAGCAGTAGAAGAGCTAGTCCAATTATATACTGTTCCACTGGAAATACCTACAAGGAAAAACAAAGAGGTTCAAGTTATCTTTGTTTTTCAGCAGCATTAACAAATGGACAATGAAAAACCTGTTTCTTCAGTAATCATAGCTGAATGCACACACACAGACACAGCACTTACAATGAAGATTATGAATAGTGTAAAAATAATATTTTAACCTAATAACACATTTTCTTACTTCGATCAAACCATTTTAGCTCACTTTAAACCAACTGCCATACTAAAAGGTCAACTGATACATATAGAGCTAATCAAGTTTTTTGCCTTCTGAAGGTCTTCAACAAAAAACAGAAGCTTTTTGAAACAACACTGGTCACTTGCAGCTAAATTCCATGTACCAATATCACCAAATACTGGAGATATGATTCTATGATTCTATGAATACTGTCTTAAACATGACATTCCTTTGAATTTAATGCAACTATTTTTTTACCTATGAACTCTTACCTCTTTTAAAAGCTCAAAGTTGTCCTCTACTAGGGAAATCAAAGATGAGCATTCTCCTGTCACATTTAAACACACTTCACAGAAGCATAACAGTTGCAGACAAAACTGTGACAACTGAACTTTCCAAAACACAGGACAGCGCAGTAGGCTGAGGAACAGCTCTTGCAGAAAAAATAAGGCTTCTGTAACTTGCAGTAAGCTTTCAAGCTGTAAAGAGGTAGTTGAAAAAAAAACAACCAAACAACAAACTGAAAACACATTCTGGTTTAGCTCCCCTTCCCATTCTGAATAGAGAGATTATATCTATATCTATATCATCTATATCTATACACACACAGAATTCCTCAAGTTTAGAACGAGTTCTGTTCCTCAAAAGCAGTATCAAATTCAACTCTCTGGGTTCTCTCAGCAACATGAAACAATTGTGTGGGGATTTCATATAGGAGGTAAATATTATTGTAATGGAAACATCCTGCTTTGGAATACTTCCACTGTAACATAACCAAGATTTTAACATATGCCTCAAAAGGGAAAGGCAGTGGCGTTACCTGCTTCTAGAGCATGATGTACTACAAAAAATCAAAGCTGAAGTGTGATACCCAAAAGTATATCTCCATACTAGCAAGCCAAGTAAAGAGGTTTCAAGAAGAAGGTTGCATCAAAACCCTAATTTTTAGGTGAAAGCATTTCTGCTCTTGAAAATTTGAGTTTCAGACAAATCCAGATCTTCTGAAACAAACTCAAGAACCAGCATTAAGGATAGCATCCATGCTTGGAACAAAAGTATGAATACTTTTCTTTGTATAATGTATATTATACTATGAATGATCTGCTACAATCAGAAGTTTCATGACCACTGATTTTTTTCAGTATAGAAGTCTTCAAGTAAGAGCTGTAATTCTGACAGCTTGACTGATACGGTCATGAAAAAATTACTAGAATGCACTTCAAGCATTTATACAATAAAGAGGATTAAAGAAGGCTAAGCTTAAAGAAAGGATAAGGAGAGCCTGAGGTTCAGAGAGAGAAAGAAGGGAAAATAGTCCATAGAGTAAGCTGCTTGAAAGAAGCATATCCCTTTCCATTTTGGAAGTTGTGCTCTCAGGCAAAACAAAAATATACAAGTTTTAATCTGACTTTAAAAAAATTGCAACAGATTTCTAGTAAAACTGTGCCAACAAGCATGGAGGAACCAAAGATTCACAGAGTTTTATTAGTCTTTTTCAGTGTCATTTTTATGGCTAAATGTGACAAAGTCAGAAGCTTGGTCATGAATAGCACTCAAGGTTCAGGTAGAATTAAAGACAAAATAAGTTATGTCTCTGTGACTTGGAAAGGTAATCATGTACCTATCACCAGAGTAGACCTGAACTAAGATAAAAATGTACAATACAAGTTATTATTCATCCAAAAGAGTGTGAAAAGTAGCTACCAGTAGAAATTATACTTGACCACTGCATCTCAGGAGGAAGACACTACCAAATATTCTCATATCAGGCCTATTTAGATTTTTCAATATATTTGAAAATGAAGATGTTGCGCTAATATTAGAGAGGAATGAAAAGGTACATAAGTACAAAAAACTTTAAGCAATGTCACAGTAAAGCATGAGGCAAAATAGAGCTATTATCCTTAAACAACACCCTAGATCCCTAACTAAGGGGACAGAAAGATAAATCCCTAGATTCTAGAAAATATCACTCTGCAACTTCAAAATGTATTCCAAAAAATCAGCATATTCCAGAAGGATTAAGTTTTGCCTTCAAGCTCCACTAATCCCTCTCTTACAAAGAGCAAGAAAGGAGTATCTAGGTGTACTTTAATCATGCTTCTCAAACAGTTTGTTCCATTTTAGTATTACTCATGACAAGCTAAAAATTGCACATTTTTGACAAATACCTTACTATTTAATATTTTCTCTCTCACAGGTATCTCTAGACATTTACTAAAGCAACTAGTAGCTAATAATTTTGCTAAACATCTGTTTCAATTTACAACTTACCAGGTCTAGCAGGATGGAACAATTAGAAACTCCACCTTCTACCAGCAAAAGCCAGTTTGTTATAATTTCTACAATAATAGTTTGCTATAATTTCTATACTACCAACAGATCATTCTATAGGGAATGCAAGGAAATAATAATCATAGTAATACTGCAATCGCTTTGACAGCATTTATTTGTAAAAGGTGTGGTCAGACAACAACTGTACCTGAAGGCATGGAATCAAATCACACAGAAGTTGAAGAATCTGACATTCCAGCACAGATGGTGCTTCTTTGTGCTTTGGACCACGGGGCTGAAGTAAGACCTTAAATAAATCCTTTCGCAGTTCAGCATATTCCCGTAACTGAGAGGGTTCGCAATATAGGAACCTTAGAAATGGAGCCATTATGCCAACACATGAACTCTGTACCCTGCAGATGCAAGATTGCTTTTTATTGAAAAACTTAACAAGAAAAAAACAAGAAGTGCAACACACACTGCAATAATTTACAGGATGGTACATGATTTGGTATCTTATGCAGAAGCTTATTGGACCAGCTGCTTAGAGGTAAGCATGAAGAAATGTTGAATTGTTGGTAGTTTGGATATTTGTTCATTGTTAAAAGACATCTGATAAGCCTGTACCACTGATTTTTGTCTTTTTTTCTTTTAAATTAAGGGGCATAATTCATTTTTAAGACATCATCCATTGCTATGAAATGTAATAATCTGTGGTTTTCATTTACCAACACACTATTTCATATAGATGAACTCTACTTGCATTCATTTTTGATTAAGCAGTCAAAAATCTTGACAAAGCAAATAATCAATTTTTTTAATTAAAATCTGATTACGCTATTAATTTTTCCATATCCCTAAAAATTATGTCAATATAAAAGAACTAAGAAAAAACATTCAAATCAGTTTTGATAGATTAGTATTGTAGAAAATTCTGTTTTTAACCTTTAAATGGTGTCATTAAATTTTCTAATGATCTTTCTCAAAAGACAAAATAATTGCTCATTGCAGGTGACTTTGAGGGAAAAAAGTTACACCAGTATCATTAAATTATCTACATTTGCTCTTTTTAAATTATTCATTCATTTACCTCTCTGGACACTGATGGAAAAATATTGTTATCTGCTGCAGTAGAACTGGCCAGCAATCAGGTCTGTTTTCAAGGACACTGATTAAAGGATGAAGGTTGCTCCTGAAACACAAAAAAAACTGCATTGGAATCTATAACGTAAAAAGGAAGCATGTAAAATAACTACCTTCAAAATAAAAGCAGCCATAGAAATTGAGTATTTAACCACCTGGTATTACCAACTCCCTTGACCAGCTTTGCAGAGATTACTTATCAAAAAGAGCACATTTTATAGGAATTTAATAACACAACATAAAAAAAAAAGTCTTGGTCTGATTTTTCTTTTTTGTTTTTTGATAAATACATGTCTGAGGATCACTCTCCAAATGTGTAGACTGATTAGAGTCATGAGTAGCAGCACCAGGCTCTTAGCAGTGGACTCCATATAATACCCACTGAAAAATTTTAACTTCATGTCACATGTAAGTCCAGTCTTTCAAGCATAGGTACAAATCTTCAGTACCTAAGACCAATAGAGGTGATCGTCATCACACTTACCACTTTACATCTTCTCCCAACTTACTTATTTTTCCCAGTTTTTTCCCCCAGAAGTAAAAGAAGCAGGAAAGGAAAAATGCTGGCCATACCATCAGCCTAGATGCCTCCACTTAACTGCCAGCCCTCTGCCAGTAGTTGCATGTGAAAAGGTCACTGAGGCCCAGTAGACACCCATTCTTCTCAGATCAGTCTATAACCAACACATTCCCCACCTCCAGTCAATGACTGAAGGCCATCTACACCACCTAGAAGTGTTGACACTTGCATCAAAGAAGGCCTATGCTTGTACAGTAGCAGGTGGAGGAAAAACTGAGCTGGAGGGGAGTTTGAATTTTTCCTGCCAGAAACAAAACCAAAGTCATACAATTAAAGTTAAGTTAGCATAAGAAAGGAAAATAGAATATGAATCTGAACACTGGATTCCCTGAAGAGGTGAGAAATTTGAAAGAACTAGTGATGTGAAGACAGGTTCAGAACTACCTCCATCACCTCCTGGAGTTCACCCACTCACTGTCTGACTGGCTACCTTATTCCTGCCTCCCTGCTACATGTCCTTATCTCCCCCAGCTTACTTTCCTGCTTCAGCAGACTAATGTAGATTCTTCTCTGGGATACAGCTTAACAGCAGACAACCAGTTACTTCCCCGCTCTCAAAGCAGACATAATTTTGCTAATCGAAAGAGAGAAAAGTTGGAAGATAAGATTCCCACAACATCTGCTGGAGACATGTCAGAGAGCAGGGCTGTACAAATAAATAGAACGGCAACAAACATGCACCACACCACACAAGGCTGACAGATGCAGAAAGGGGCAGCACAGATATAGGAACTGCAGATGCTGAAGATCACCACCTTCAGTACAGTTAAACCATCTTTCCTGTTCATATGTCCAACAAATCTGTGCTGTGCACCAGACACCTTCAGCCAATTTTAGTTGTACAGCACTAGATGACCCAAGACCCATCAGCTGAAGTAGCACTTGTCAAGAAAAGACTGCCTTAGTGTCAGACACGTACCACACTTCTAAAAGAAAACAGTGAGAAAATTAAAATAAAAACCAACAAAACACAAACCACAAACCAACAAACAGAAAGAGAGAATGACAGAACACTCACCCACAAAATACACATACACTTCTAATGTGACATGTTGCCATTATGTACAGCATAAATACCATTGCCTAATGGGTATGGGGGGAAAAATAGGCAGGGTACAGTAGACTGAAGACTCAGCACTTGAAGTCTTTTGCAGCTGACAACTGGGATAACTCCAAGAACTGCAGGTGTCATCTTACTTCAGTGTTGCACTCAATATAAAGGAAGTTTACCTCAGATCTCTGAGCAACTTGCTCTAGTGATCACAGTGAAACATTTTTCCTTATATCCACTCAAACTCCTGCTTTAAACTTAAGCTCACTGCCCATTGTTTTTCCACTAAGAACCAGACTCTGCATTACTGGTAGCCTTTCTTCTTCATCTACCACCAAAGGTATTGGGAGTTTGGGGAGGTTCCTGCTGACTGTAAGCTAGCCAGTGTAACTCACTTGAAAAAAGGGTGAGAGGGAAGACTCAGAGAACTACATACCTACTAGTCTAACCTCAGTTCCTAGAAAAAATATGGAGAACATTATAATACTTTATACTTTGGAAGAGTATTTAAAGAATAATGCAATCTTTTCCATACTTTTAAGAGTTAATTACCTTTCCTGATGAGAAGAATATATCTCCAGTAATCTAGGTGCTACTATGACACTGAAGCCGGTTCAGTGTTCATAATGTCAGTACATGTGACACACCAAGTCTAAAATTAAAATGGATTACTAAATAGCAAGGCTTTATCACAGATTTTGAGTGTTTTGATACTAATGTAACTACACTGAAATGGATAATGAAATAAATTAGCTAAGGTCCATAGTGAATAGCAACTAATAACTAAATACCAAGATATGCAGCCTGGAAAATTTCCATTTGATAATACTATTAGTGGTAGGAAAAATGAGGTGTGTAGAAGTAATCTATTGTCAACAATTTAAAAATTGCTAGCACAGTACTGTAAACCACCTATCTTTAAATTACATTACAGTGCCACGACGCTAAATTTCCACGGGTGAGTTGAGGATAAAGCAAAATGCACAACCAGACACAGCAACAATCCACCTCTAAATATGTAATTGTCTAGGAAAACAAAAATAAGTCCTATGGGAGGGGCAACAATAAAACTTTTTGTTTGGTTGGGGTTTTTTTACCTTTTAAGTTATCTCAACCTTTCTGTTACCTTTTTGTTACCCCTCTGAACACCAGAGAGCTTCAATTTGATTTAGAGCCCAAATTCAATGACAGATTGCTTTTTCTGTGTATACAGCATCTGCAGTCAGCATACTTTTCTGCATTTGCAGCTGTGACCCTGCTCCTTTCAAATACACAATTTTAAAGCATTTTGCTATCTGCTTTGTGTTCTTCAGAAAGTTGGCAGCTCTCCAGAATTTTAAGACAATAAAAACCATGCATGGTGAATCATTAGAATGTAAAATACTTGTTCATTAAAGAAAAAAAAAACCCCAAACCAAACAACAAAAAAAAGTCTATAGAGGTTGTTGGCTTTAAGCAAGAATTCGTAGCCAAAGTTCTGTAACATGCATATCATAACCCACCTACACCAAGAATGCTGCCAAGAGCTCCCCAGAAACCCCTCCTGGGGGCCTTCTCACTCAACGAAGCTTGAGCTAAGATCAAGCTATATTAAGACAGCTATATTAAAAGGCATAATGAAAAATAGGGAAATCTTTATGCCAGATGACAGAGAAATAATCCATTGGGAATGCTCAGTTCTGGTCCATACTGAGATCAAATTGCAAACTACTTCTGTTTCTGCTACAGCTAGTTCTAACTTCCTAACAAAAAGTGCAGATTATCACATATGTGAATGTGCCATGTTGCCTCCCAGAGTCTTGCCCACCCCAACCTTACTGGCCTTTGAAGGGGTGGGAGTGGGCTGGAGAGACAGCACTGCTCAGTAGTAGCCAAAACACCAGTGTTCTAGCAACTCTCTTCCAGCTGCAAGTACAAAGAACAGCACTACCTTTGCTACGGGGAAAACTAACTCTATGCCAGACAGCCCAACAGAACATCACCAGACAAAACCCCCTAAACTGTAAGACAATTTTTCCCATTTCTTTTCAGAAGCTGGTGATATCACATCACCTGAAGAAGCAGTACTATAAAAATACTGCCCAGAGTTAACATTGCTCTAAACCAAATTAATTACCCAGTAATGCTGGTTTTAAAATGTCCCAAGACAGATGACAACAAAAGACTACTTGAGAACGGAACGGTTCTTTTTGATTCTTCACTGATGATTTCCACATGGAATACTTTTGCATAGTTGACAGCATAACATAGGAACACTGTGATGGAGGTTACCCTTGGTGAGGTAATACATATTGGTTAAGTCCACTGCTTATTTTCAGTTCTCTATTACTTTAAATCATTCTGAATTATGTCACCTTCCTTCTATGTTACCATAAATTTTTCTTTTGGTAGGTGGACAAAAAATAAACCAGTAATAATCTTCACTGGGGAGAGTCTACTTCATAACTCCAGCCACATGCTACTACCTTCTTTTTGATGCAAAGCCTGGATTAAGTTGCTTTAATTTAGCTTCTTCTACGAGGACACTGCAAGTAAGTTTATTTACTTATTAAAAAGTTACAAAAACAGTTTCATCTTACTGCCCCTCATTATCTGCCTTTTCAATGAAAACTGTTCCACAAGAGTGTGGACTTGGTAGAAAGAACTGATACAGACAAAACAAACCAAAGGCACATGGGATTTCAGGAATGCAAGTGCATCCAGCACTCCAAAGTCTGCTTCAATTTTTTTTTATTTTACTTAGGTAAAGACATGATTCACTGTCACTTAAAATAGTGGTTTTTATACCCTTAAAGTATATACTCGTAAAGAATAATAGCTACATCCTACTACAGTGATATATCTTAACTGCATTATAAGTGACTTGAAAAATATTAATGGTGTCTACCAAGCTGGGACATTCTCCAGAAAAGATACAATAGCAGCTGCTAATGTCAGCACTGACTCACATTTTCTCAAGAGCTGAAGTCACTAAGATACGATTCTATGTCCCATTAGGAAGGCTGCTATTGCATGACAAGTGACTTTATATGAGTAGCTCTGGATGCATCTTTAAATCATTTATTTTCACATGGCAACCACTAAGCGCAAAAGCATTTAGGAACCTTACTTTGGTAAGAGGAATAAAGCAGGAAAAACAAGTGAAAGGGAAGTGATCCACAGTCTTAAAAGACTTATTAAAAGGACCATTAGCTTTCATCCAGCTACTGTATCTGAACAAGTCTCAGTATTTATTTGCTCCTTCTCACACATAGCCATCATGTTGTCATTGCCTCTTTTGAGCTTATGGTGGCAATCTTACACTTCTGCTATAAAAATCCTTAAAACTTTCAACCACGACCATCACAGAATTAGAGAGTCATTAAGGTTGGAAGATAACCTCCTCAGGTTATCTAGTTCAATACATGTGCTCAAGCAGAGTTGGCTAATGAAGGCTGCCTAGGAAAGAAAACATGGGAGCCGGGTTTTGATATTTCCAAGGATGAAGATTCCACAACCTCCACAGGCAACCTGTGGAAGGGCTTGATGACACACACAGTAAACAAAGGGGAAAAAAAAAATAATTACAAACTGAAAGCCAGTACTAACACAATGTATTTTTTTTTTCAGGAAATCAAACAAAAGGTTATGGTATCTAAACAAAACTAACCTGATTCCATACAGATTCCAAACAGTCTCATCCCCATCATTTCCCAGTTGAATCAATTGAATTTGCAGTAATTTCAAAATAGTTTTTACCAAACCATGCACATTCCTGTTGACAAAAAGAGATACATTAGTGACACATGTAGTAACATTAGTTGATTCTCCCATAAGAGACAGAACCCAGAAACAGAAATGACACTCAAGAAGCCTTGAGTTCTAAAGGACCTCCTCACATATGCCTATACATTTTTGGGCAAGCTGTACATCCACATGTATTTGTTTTCCTTTTCATATAATGTACAAACAGAAGAGTAATTAATGCATCTTTTAAAACTTTTGATGGTTTGCTTCTATGGTATCTCACAAGCACATTTGCTGTCCCCAGATTAATTGAACCTGATGCTTTTAACATGTTAAAAATGGAAAAGTATCATTTCTCTGAATGCAACTATATAGGTAAACATCCAGCATGGTACACAAATTTCAACCATGGCACTGTCTAGCAAGAGAAAAAGCAATTTAAATCACAGACACTTGAAAGATCTAGTTTGTGCTGACCATGATCTCAGAAGTCAAGGACTACATAAAACAGATACATACAGCTATTTTATCTGCCTCCTCCTATAATTTTTAGTTTACCATTCAGGAAAATTCAAGAAACATAAATATTTCAGCAATTTTTATAGGATTTCCCATATTCTTCTGGAGAGACACTAGTGAAATTACAACCACCACCACAAGGATATAAAAAAAGCAACTCTGTGACCATGCATTAAAATGCTCAAGAAGTCTAAAGCTTATTACTGCTTGGCTGAGCTTACAAAAGCAGCTTCAAAAATTTTGCTTCCCTCTTTATAATTAATTGCTTTCCACAGCTTTCCATCCAGACCTTACATCCATGCCAGATGCAACCCAGTCCCTTCTCAAGAAAAATAGCCTGGAAATACTCTTTCACAAGGTGAACATTTGAAGAAGAGAAAAAAAAATGTCACAGTTGATTCTTTCATCTGGAACATGCTATACAACAGCATCACCATCTCCTAAATATCTCTTCGATAGCTTACTACTCATATTAATAAACCATAATTACTCCTTATTTTATTCTAAATAATTAAAAGTAAGACAAACACAACATAAAATTCTAAGAGATCGTAACCTCACAAAAAGTTACTTCCGTCACATAAGGCAAGACAAGAAAGAAAACATAATTGGGTGCTGGGGTTTTCTTTGTTGTTTTTTTTTCACTATTTTCTCTTTCTTTTTCTTAACATGAAAAAGTCTGAGAAATCTATTTTATCTGTAACTCCACTTCTCCAACAGTTAATAGAAAACTGCAGAAACGCCTCAAGTGGCTAGCTAGAAACAAGAAATTGTGCAGAATTTGTGTGACCCTTTCACAGGATGTGAAAAAATGACAAGAATATCCTTCTGTTTCTTCTTTCTTACAAAAATTGACTAGTTATAACACGTGCCTGCTGTCTTTAAAATGACACCTGCCTCTCAAATACTGAAATCTGACTATGCAATCTGACTATGCAAGAACACAGGGGGTTCAACAGAACTCTTGTGCAAAGCAACCAAGAGAAAGGCATGTAGCAAGCCTCAAATCCCAATACAGCTAACCTAACACACACCAGAGGCGGAAGGGAAACCACCAGAAGAGAAGGTATGGGGGAGAGCAACCTTTTAGACACTTCACAGATAGAAAGAGATGCTTAACTTTGAATTTTCTATCATATTCCCCAGCTTCAAATGGACAACTGCAGTGAGGAGGAAAAAGAAACCATGAAACATTCAGTAAGAAAACACGCTTCCCTGATCTGAAACTCCTGCATTGCTAGTCCTGGTTCCCAAGCAGGGGGAGGCTTTTGCAAGAACACAACATGAGCACCCTTTGACAAAAGAACATTCACCTAACCTCAGCTCAGCACTGAAATGTGCTCAGCAATTGCTGAGCCTTTTTGCTAGCCGCTTTGGTTGCTAATTTCATATATATTTTATTTGAGAGACACTGTATGCACAGCACTGCAAAGCCACAGAGCAAACATGAATGAAAAACTGCTGAAGAACAGTATGATAAAAAGCAGACTACAACTCTAAAACAGTCAATAAAAAAAAAAAGTATTAACACTTAAATGAATGAATCTGAAATACTTTAATCAGCTCCTGAGACTACAGATATTTAAAACCCCCAGACTTCTGTGGTTAGGCTATATAAACCCTGCTTTGCAATCCACAGTGGATATTGTTTGAATTGTGACAGCTTGGCAGGGGGGTTGAGGGAGGCAGGAGAAAGAAGCCAAAAATACATAGAAGATTCCTGGGTAATTTGCCAGCCTTTACTATATCAATCAGTCACGTGTGTTGGTTTCACACATGGAAAAATCTAAAATGATGTAGAAATAGAGCACATCCAAGCCTTTTTCACACATCTGATTTTGTTTTTTAAGGTTAACTCAATGATAAATATCCCGTTTTACACTTTTTGTTTTCTGGAGTACAAAACTGTATTAACACTTTATTTCCTTAAAAATACTGATGCTGTAACAAACCCTTAGCTGAATTTCACATTTCTAAGTCTGCAAGACACAGCTAAGGAAACTGTCTTTCCACTTTACCCCACAGGACTCAGGTTCTCACAGTCTAAGTATTGGTGCTTTTACTTCCTCGTTAACAGTGTAGATTCTTCCTCTAACCATCAAAATCAGAAGAGAGAACGATAACCCAAGGAACTTTACAAATTTGGTAGATTTGAACAGCAGCACCTTCCAGATCATGATTTAGCTTCCTATTTATAATTTTATGCACAATGTCTTTTCCCCCTAGAGCTGCATTCCATCATTATGTTGCACAGACAGTCTATCTCAAAATGCCTTTGTGAGGTGTAGGCATCATACTCGCAGAACTTTGTAGGAGGAAGTAGCTGCAGTGTTTGGTACAGTGAGATCCTCCTCAGCAGCCATGGAAACAAATCTCAGCATTCCTAATCCCCACCCAGAGTCTTACAGTGACTCTATTTGATTAACTAGTTATTTGGACAGATTGATTAGGTAATTATTTCCCTTCCTTATAATGGAGGTTTTGCCATTTTCCTTCCCCTTCACTATGGTAAACACAACAAAACTAGACAGTGCATTTACTTCTGAGGTTCCACCATTCAAAGTTCATAGCATTAATTAGACTGAAACGGTAACTATTTCAACTTACATGCACAAGATACTCTATGAATTCTTGTCAAACTCACAGTGTCACACTGCCAAGATGAAAGCAACAGCCTTAAACAGAGTGGCAGGGCAATGCCAGTCCTTAATGACACAGCTTATTTGAAGAGACTGTCATGTACAGAACCTTTCCTCTTCTCTTGTAGTTACATGGACAAACCGATGACTGATAACCACCTATCCTGGACTGAATCAGAATAAAACTAATTCTTTTCAGCTCAGTCTCTTCCAACTAGCTGCATCTTCTGAAGTTAATGGCAGATTTCTGTAGACAGCATCTGCTTCTAGCAGTGACAATGCCCAATGTTTACATTTACTACCAAGGATTGTTGTACAAACCAAGGTAACTGCTAAATCTTGATGTATCATGTTGGGGGTGTGTATAAAGTAAAGGCTGCACCTGTGGGGAGAAGCAGACAGGACAGGTGACCCTAAAATGACCAGAGAGGGATTCCATTCATATACATCAAATTCAGTATAAAGCTGAGGAATCATGAGGGTCAAACTCTCTTCTTCAATGGCCGGCATCTAAGCAGAGTCCATTCTGCCTTTGATCCTGATCCATGCATTCCTGAATCTGGTTTCCATCTGCCGCTGAGTCCAAACCAGTGGGGTTTGATATTGGTTTTGTATACATTTGTATATATTCCATGTAATAATTATTTTCATTAAAACTGTTCTATCTTGCTTTTCTAACTGCTGTCTCTCTCCTTTATTCCCTTTCTCTTCTCCTTTGGGAAGGGGGTTAACTCAAAGCATCTGTTATAGGTCTAGTGCATGGTCCTGACCATAAACTTTGACATCAGATGACAAAAGACCACATAAAGCAACTGGACACTACCTTGCTGATGAAATTAGGTTGATTGCTCCATGAAGAACATAGTCAAGCTCAGCATGTTTCTCCAAAACCAGTGCCACCAATCCCTCGGAGGAGGCTGTTCGCAAGGCAACGCAGTCACTGCAGCATGCCTCCCAAAGCAAGTTAAGAGCAGGAGTCTGCCGTTAAAAGAATGAGACACAAGCAATGATAACACTGACACTGATTTATCTTCATTCATCTCAAACACACTTTAAAACAGAGAACTGCTCAATAGCTTCTGCTCGAGTCTTGGGGAGCACAAAAGAGGAAACTGGGGTACAGATTCTACACCTAAGAACAGCCTTTCTGAGGACAGTTCCCACTTTCCTAACCCCTACTGCCTGTGCCCTCAGCAGGAATAGAAGTCTCTGAGAAAATGATAATTTTTTCAGCTATGCCTATATAGGTGGGCTATCTTCAATTTCACTTTTCTTAAACCAGGATGTAATTGGAGACAATTCAGGAACTGCTGTGTCAAGCTACATTTGCAAGAAGATGTAGTGCAGACAGCTAGAAGCAGATACACAACAGGATGTAAGAGCGAAGTCATTTTAGTTGCCAAAGTCTTCAGTACGCTCCATTTGCTAGCAAGCACAAAGATTTTGCAGTATTCATCAAAACTACTGCTTGTTTTCATGGTGAATTTGCATTCACAGGTTAGTTTGCTGAGTTTATAGCTTCCAAATGGAGAAAAAATGAATGTTTTTGAACAACCCAACACTGCAAAATGCTCTTGAATAAAGAGAAAGCCTGTAATGTCTAAGCAGCACAATCTTATCTTAGAAGGTGTTGATGCATTGCAGTTTAATACCTTAATGGAACAGCAAAGAGGAAGAATCAGCTTGCAGCTCAAAACAGAATGTCATTTGGTAACATCATTATGATCAACACTGATGAAGGAACTTCTATTAGAGAAAGCACACACTTCCAACACTCCCTCAAATCAAAACCCAACTTTTCAAGTTTGGGTTTGCTAGTTTAGTGGGAGGAAAAAAATCCACAAATCATTTTCTACTCATTTCTGTGCAAGTCAGTTTTTGGGGAAGGAAAACAGAAGACCAAATACTAACACCTCTACTATATTGCTATGACACTTGCAAATGTCAGCAATTCATATGATACTCATTTAACAAACCAGACTTGCACTTAAGTGAGCCTGTCTCAACCAAGATACCAAGTATGGTTTTACACCATGTTCTTTCCAAAGAAACATAAGCTCTACTTCGCCAATATGAAATATAACATCAGTATAAGTATGTGAAATGCCATACTTGCTGAACTTTTTTATAGTGATGTGAATAACCTTCCTACTCAACTGATAATGTTTCTCCATATGGCACTTCACTTTCAGTAACACAAATCAAATAAAAATCTCAAACTAAGCATATCTAGATGTTGGTACTCTGCAGAACTAAGACCTGCCAGAAGTAAAAAATGCCCTTCTGATCCCAGAGATCTACCATGTCTACCTGTATGCCCAGACATTGCTATCTACCTTACATCTACAATTTCTTAAAATTACACAATGGAAAATGGGAAACCACAGATTAATGTGAACATGTATGGATGAGAGCAGAGACAGAAGAGAAAAAATGCCACAGACCTGCTGAGAAGCCTGTCTGATCTTCCCAGAAGAAACATTTTCTTTCAGTATTGCTGCAATCAGATGACCCACTGCCTAAAAGAGAAAAAAAACCCTAAAACTCCCATGAAGCAAAAGAAGTGAAACACAGCAAATCTCAGCAGCTTGCCCAAGTTTTTGCATCACAAGCCTTGCTAAACACTAATGACAACCACACTGTCATACCTTAAACACTTTACATATCCTCTAGCATACCTTCTGCCAGAAATATATAAATTTACTTTAAACAAGGCATTTGAGGTTAACAGTATTCCTCATAAAGTTATTCAGTGGCAGAGATCATGAGCAAGATTTGAAATTTCAAGGTCCTCCAAACAAATGCTTTACTACTACAGAATGAGAGCTTCATTTCTGAAGAACAGCATATATCTGTTCACTTGAGGTTTAAGATTAAACTAACTTCATCTTTGAAATTAATCTCATTCTAGTTTAATAAGAATACCTAATTTGCAAAAAATGGCAGGAATGGATTATTTTGAATGTTTTCAGATTCTTTCTCCTTTCAGAATTTATTTACACTTCAGACACTAGATGCTAGCCTGACATGACAAAGAGTAGCACCTTGTGGTAACAGTTCACATTTCAATGAAAGATGAAACTTTATACTTTCATAGACTATAAGGGTAATGAATTTCAAAAGTTTGTATATTTTAACACATTTTCTTTTAAAAGATAGTTTATTATTTGGGAATCTCACTAAAATGGGACAAAGTCAGATGTATATCTCTTTCTCAGATTGCAAAGAGCCACAACATGCTCACCAGGCAGATTAGATCTGTTTGCAATATCCCTACATCTACGGTTTTTCTTCCTTTGGAGGAAAAAAAAGTATTCCTCAAAAAAGTCTTCTTTATCACCTTTTTGGAGTCAGGCAGCAAGTCACAGAACAAAGGTTTCCACAGACAATTCTATTAATTTAATGCTCTTAAAAAAAAATACCTGTGACTGAATAACCGCATTAGGAAATTCAAACCGCTTCTTGATGTCATCCAACATTTTGTCTCTGTCACACGACACTAACTGTCACTCTGTAAAAGAGATTAAAATATATATATACTCAGAACCATAAAATGAGAAAGTGTGCTATTTGCCATAAAAACAAAACAACAATATCTGTGTTGTACCTAACTGCAGGTGTAAGCATTAAAGCATTGTCTTCCCCTCCTAAGTCTACCACATCACCTTGTTTTATGAAGTTAAACAAAGAAACACCAAATATTCATTGGCCTTGCACAAAGAATGGGTGACTGAAATTTCTTAAAACTGAAGCAAATCAGATGGCACATCATACATGTACTCTGAGAGCGTTTATCCTTGAGACCACATCAAGTATATCTCATTGACTTGAAATGGGACAGTTCAAGAGGAGTGTTCACAGTTTCTACATCATGACTTAGAATGCAAAATTCTCCAAAAATGTCTCAATTATTTAGTGCAAAAACAGAAGTAAAATGAACAAGAGACCTACCTGTGAGACTCTAAATGATAACTGTAGTTAAGCATCGGAACTCTTGATATAAAAAAAACAAACAAACCAACAAAAAAAAAAAGCTTCTCTGTAAATTGGAATATGCAGACACCCAGGCACCTAAACTGAAGAGAAATCAGAAATCAGTGATCATCTTTAATTGTTGCACACCAGTGAAACCAATGGTCAACAGCAAATATACGAACTGCATACTGTAAACACACCTCTGGTCACTTGGAATGGCTTCCTTAAAAAAAAAAACACAACAAAAAAACCCAACAACAACAACAACAAAACAACAAAAAACAAACAAACAAACAAAACAAAAATAAAAACTAGCACTTGCTGAAAACCTAAGAGTAATCCTTTACAATAAGCACCATATACAAGCACAGTACTCCAGACATGCCATCAGTGTGATGCATTCAGAATTACAGAGAGAATCACACCCTGGAAACATGCAAACACAGCATGTACCACAACAAATACCATTCAGAGCAGGAAAACTCAAAATTAATAGCTAACACCTCAATTAATATAAATTCCTGGCAGTTAAATAGAAAAATACCCCCATATACTTGTGAATTACATTTCTGAAGGCTTAAAAGGGAAAACAAAACAAAAACCCAACCACCCACCTGTTTTCTGCACTGAGAATGAGGTCAGTATGGGTTTGTATTGTTTTGGAATAGATTTAATTGTATTATGAGACAAGTGTCCATATAATAAATGAATACAGTTGCCAGTCTGATAGACTTTGCACACTAGTCACCACCCTTTGAGCCCAACCACCCAGCCAGTTTTCCACTTGACTATACTGTCCACTTCCTCAGGTCATATTTCACCACTGTGGTGACAGGGAGACAATGGAAGACTATAACAGAGGTCTTTGTGAAGTATGCAACATCCACTGCCCTCATCTTGTACACCACACAAGTAACCACAGTATCAAAAGCAATGAAGCTATTCCAGCAGGCACGACTTGCCCTTGGTAAATCCACACCGACTACTACTAGTCACATCCTGCTCTTGCATTTAAAAATGGCTTCTACAAGAATATGCTCCCCAACCTTTCAGGGACTGGATCCTCCTCCTCATTTCCAGAAATGGAAGAACAACACCAGAATAGTGTTTCCTACTTCTGATTGTATTTTATCACTAAACCAAGGAGGGCTAGGCTCACGAGGGCTGGTGAAGGTCTCTACAGCCTATCAACAACAGCCTTGAAAAGTACTGACAGGCTTTACACCACTGTCGCAGTTTAGGGTCAGGGCAACTCTCAGACTGATAACAGATGCTCTCTTTTAACCCCCCTCCCTCCCCAAACGGGAAAAGGAATAAGGGAAAGAGGCTGAGTAGTGACAGAGCTCTGGAACGGGCTGCCCAGGGAGGTTGTGGAGTCTCCTTCTCTGGAGACACTCAAGACCCACCTGGA
>JANHGL010017369.1:0-16596 GCA_024611195.1 Ceyx melanurus
GGGTCCCCCGCGGCCTGACCCCGGCAGCGGCCGCTTCCTGGCTCCAGGTTTCCTTCGGCCTCGCAGGTCCAGCCTGGTGTCAAAAGCTGGCCTTGTCTCCTGTCTCAGGATGTTGGTTTTACCTCTCAAGTGTTTCCTGAATTTGCAAAAAAAAAAAAAAAATCTGGGTTTTTTTTTTGGGGTTGGTTTGTTGGTTTTCTTTTTGGTTGGTGTAGTTTTGGGGTTTTTTTTCTGGTGGTTGCCTGCAAGCAGCTTAATGTTCAAAAGCTCATTTACCTTTTCTAAGGGAAGGATGGTAAGGGGACAAAAAAAAATACAAAACCCCCCAAAAAAAGAAGGAAAAAAAAAAGAAAAGAAAATTTAATTACAAGAAAAACATGAGGAAACAAGAAGGAAAGAAAGAGGGAGAGAAAGAAAAAAATTTCTTAGTCGCTACTGTTGAGCAGGGGATTTTCTCCCGGGACCAGTTCTACTTTTGGAACATGTTATTGTCAGGCAGAGGTCAACATCTTTTACCTCTTTTTTCCATTATTCAAAATAAGTATTGATGTTATGTTTTAGCTATTTAAAAGCCAGCTGCCTTGCTCATTTCAGATATTTTTCCTGGTATTATTGTATGTGGTAATAGCTGGCCTGTGTATCGTCTTTCACAAAATCTAGCCTTTCAGGGTCTCAGTCTTCAAATGATATCAATCAAAATTTATGCAATTCAAAATCCATATGTATAGAGTCCCAGTTCACCTCATTTAATGATAATAGTAAACCACATGTTGTGTACATGTCTGAAACACTTTTCTAGTTCTTGACTGTATTAACCCTAGGGGCACTATGTTTTTGTACAGCTTGCCCAACTGAGCAGCATAATATATTGATTAATACTTGGCAACAACCGCATTCTTGAATAATAAAACCATGAACAAGGTAAACGTGCACTAATAAAACAAGAAGAGTGTCAATATTATTTGGGGACGCATGTTAATAAAAGATGCTAAAGAACAGGCAAGCCCCAATCCTCACAATTAACAAAGCATGGTGCCTAGAGCTGGTCCCCTTCCCAGCCCTGCGTGATGTTGTTATCCAGGAACCTTCTCATCTACCTGGGCATCCATGGAGCGGCCACAGAAAATGCTCCATATTTATGGGGGCCGCATCCAGAGCACAGGAAGAACTTCAGCGTATTCTGCAAAAGGCAAATTAAAATTAACAGTATTTCATCTTTACCCCCATTATTCCTGAGCAGATCCCTGTGCAGGTATCACCATCAAAGCCTGGGCACAGTTACCGACTTTACAATAGAATTTGCTTCTGACAGACTGCATTATTTACTTAAGGTTTAATATACAGTTAGAAATAAGATTTGCTTTCACGGAAAAGCAGTAAAACATTTGGCAAAGGAAGAGCCGAACGCTTTCCTTAATTTGTTTTGGCAACTCTGAAAAAATAGATCCCATTACGCTCACGTTTGCATTCCAGAAACATAACAACGAATGATAATTTTACGAAAATCAAGATATAATTAAAAATAGTGTGATACAATAAGCAGCGAGCAAAGGACAGGAGAATGAGAAGAGATGTGCTGGAAAGCATTCAGCACAGGGGATGACTGAGGAGGGAAAAAAGCAAAGGACACCAGCTGAAAAGCTATTGCCAGAGCTTATTTATTTATTTTGGGGCTGAGTGTGGGGAAGTGGGGGGCGGGCCGAAAGAGGAAGAGGGAAGGACTTGAAAGTAAAAACTGTTTAGCAAACAGTTAAACTAGTTTCATACTTTTTTTTTTTTTTCTAAAGGAAGAGAATATTTAAACACAGCTTCATATTCATATTTCAGTCATTCGACTTTTGTATGAAAACAAATATTGAGGAATTAAACACAATTATGTTTTGATTAACCAGAGCTGGTTCCTCAAACCGCAAGGTAGAGGAGCAAGATTGCGCCTGTGTCTTCCCCCTCAATGCCATCCACATGAGTCACAGCGAGGCAGGAAAGCTGTTGACAAATTAATACTTTAAGAAAATAAACTATGGTCATGTTGAACATAGAGCAACTTTATCCTGATTAATTTGTGTTGGAGTCGCTCCAGCCCCCTTTACAAAGCCGCGCAGTTTGTACAAATGTAATTTCCTAATATTTACATGAGGAAAGCCTCAGCCGTTAAGCTTTGCCTCCAGTGTGAGTTTTGTGGTTAGTAAAAAGACAATAAAAACACAGAGAGGTAATTGTAAGCACATTTGGAAAAAAAAAAAAAAAAAGAAAGAATGAAAGAGAGAGAGAAGGGGGTGGTGGGGAAGAAGGGAGGGGGGGAAATCTGCTTTTCTCCACTCCTCCTTGCAGTGCCCTATAAAAGTGTGCTGGGCTGCGTGCTCGCGGGGACCGCTGTGCCAGCCGGCACCCGGCAAAGGTTCCAGTGAAGCAACACCTAACGCTTCAGAACGGCTGCAACTGAAGAGACCTTCCCCGGGCTGGAGCCACCTTCCAGCCCCGGTGTAAATTCCTGATTAGGCTGCCTAATCGCACTGTCATTTTATGTCTTTATTTAAATAGGATGGAGGCATTCGTACAATTGTCTAATTTAATAAATACGTGGAGGGGAGGGGAAAAAAAAAATCCAGTTATAATGTGTTGCTTTGTTTGAAGAATATTAAAAATAACCTTTAGTTTTAATGAGATTTCCCCCCACCACCACCATCGGTTTACACAATTTTCCAGATGCAAAATGAGCTTTTGGCTGTAAAATATTTTATCACATTGTCTTACACAATAAAGATTAGATGTTTTCGCTCTCTCCCAACTCCACCGCAATTATTTTTTAGTGTTTGCAAATCATAATATCATTTAAAAACCATATTTTATACCTCATCTAAAATACTTCTATAGCACTGCGATGAAAAAAAACAAACCCAAACAACAAAACAACCCCAAAAAACAACCCCAACACAACATCTATTTAACTACTCTTTTTAAGTGGCTGTAATATGCTTTGGTATAATTTCCCAGAAAAAGGCACAGCTAAAAAAGCTTAGCTGTTCTTGAAAACAAATCTCCCAAGAAGCATCTTTGCAAAAAATCCCCAGAATTTAATTCCCCTGGCTGAAGAGCCCAGAGAGCCTGAATATAAAAATAGTAGCCCTGTCATTTCACATTCATTAAGTGTGAAACTCAGAAATTAATAATGTAAAAATATGCTTTTTAATTAGTCTTACATTCTGCCCAATGTACTTAAATGGGATCAGCAGCTCCCTAATGATTTTTTTCTTAATAAAGTATTAGCCTGTGATGCACTGGGGTTGACAGGTATGATAAACTGGAAAGTACTTTTGGAGGCGTATGAATGATACCAAAATAGTACTCTCCCATTTAAATGTAATTAACATCAGGGAGCAATATTACATGAGGAGAAGCCTGCAAGATTTTTATTTCAGGGTATTTTTTTTTTTTTCATTTCTTGTTTTATGAGTAGTTTGATGATTGCAGCAGTGATTTTATAATTTAATTACCTTTGTTGAAAGCTAAGCTTTTGCTAATAGCAGGTCAACAGGATCATAAAGCAGTCTTCAAAAATATTAAAAAGGAGGTAAATCCCCTTAGCTAACCTACACAATAAGGATGTGGGTGCGCATGTGCGTATGGAATGTGCTTTATGGCTCTATGTATATAAAGCCTGCACACCCGTTCCCTTGTTATTTGTTTACTGTGCTATTTCAAATCAGTATTTAATCTCTGAAGGGATTTGTTCTACATTAATTGTATTAAAAAAAAAAAAAAGTGGGAAAAAAAAAAAGAGGCAAAAATAAGCTGGAAAACAGGCGAAAAGACAAAATAAAAGAGAAAAAAATAGAGAAAAAGAAAGAAAAAAAGAGGGGGGAAAAGAAAAAAAGTAGTAAGTTGTGGCAAAGCCCATCTGATGCACCATGGATTTTGTCAGACCCGCAGAAGCAGAAGGCTTGGAGCCCAAAGCCAATAGCTGTGGATCAGCAAATGCTGCTCCAGCATCAAGCACCACGTCATGGCCCCTCTCCCTCCGCAAACACTTTGCACTTTTCCATTTCTAAAGCAGCCGGTTTTAAAAACGTGAGATAAAAGATCATTGTTGACCTGCAGTGCTTGAGCAAGAGTATTCCCTAACTTATTTATATGCCAAATGTCACTTGTGTTTACTTAAGAATTTCTTCTCATATCTCCAAGTCACAGCGCTCCCCAAAGATGCACTTGCCATAGGGTAAACAAGCAGGGAGGAGGGCAACGTCCTCAGCTCCTACCTCCCAAAAACAGAGGCTCCTTCACATGCATCACCTTCCCCAACAGGCAGAGGTGATGGGTGATGTAAACATCTCATGACATTGATGCGAGGCAGCGCTACGTGGGTTGTGCCTCTTGCCCAAAGTCCAACCCCTTTTCTCCAACTTGAAGTTGGAATAAAGGGAAACTTGAGGCTAGACAACTTAACCAAGTAAACTGGTGGCTAGACACACCCAGATAATGGTTTTCATTTGGTTTATCTGAAAAGGACTCCCCTTCTCCTGGGAGAAATTATTGCAGACTAGGCAGGCCTAGAAGAAAGATGGGGACAGACTTTTGAGCAGGGCCTGTTGGGACAGGATAAGGGGTGATGGTTTGAAACTAAAAGAAGGAAATTTAGACTGGAGAGAAGGAAGAAATGTTTTCCAGGTTGCCCGGAGAGGTGGTTGCTGCCCCATCCCTGGAACAATTCCAGGTGAGGTTGGCCAACTTCTGAGCAACCTGCTCTAGTTGCTGATGTCCCTGCTTCCTGAAGGGGAGTTGGTCTAGATGACCTTCAAAGGTCCCCTTCCCACTCAAACTATTCTATAATTCTATGGAAATAGCAAATCCAGCAAATAAAGAACAACAAAAAATCCTGTTCTTTTTTTGTTGTTCCATTACAAATGCATCCTTCAGAGCTGATCCTGCTTTTAAATATCCTGACTGAACAGGAAGGCCTTAAGACAAGTGAAAACACTCGTGCCATGACCAAAACCAGCTAAATGATGGGGTCAAATCACCCAGGTAAAAGCATTCCCTGTGAATATAGCACCACACCATTACCCCAACAACCTGAGGCGGTCAAGGTGAGGGGCTGAGAGCCCAAGGGGTGCCCAGCTGGCAGCAGTGCCACGTAGGATTGCAGGTGCATCACTACACAACATCGATTTCTCCTTCTTTGGTAACTTCCAACGTCCTTTAAAAATGTGATCATGAAATATCATTTCTTTTCTATTTATCTTGGCGGTACAAAAACTGCCTAACTATTGGCTCTACGTGAGCTCTTTTATAATATTTTTCCAATCACAAACACCATTGCATTGTTCCCCAGGGATGCTGGTGATGGATCTATCTATCTATCTACTTACCCGTTCATGAATCAAATCATCCGAGTGGAGAAAGTTTGTATAATCTATAGCTTTCATAAGATTTCACCAAACTTATACTTCACAGGGGATTTCCAGGAGTGTGATGTTAGTTGCACCCCTCTCAGGTTCACACTAAACACCTCTTTTCCTACATGTCAAAAATGCTCTGCTCTCCCCAAAAGCCAATGCTTATAATCCACATCCAGCTCCCAGCCTGCAAAGGGAGTTTCCAAAAGCAGGGATGTTTTAATGGGCAGCTGAATCAGAAACTAATCATCTAAACTGCCCTCATGTAAACAACACGCTGGAAATTTTATTACCAAGATATTTGGGGTTTTCCTGATAGAGAATAAAAGACAAATAATCGAACTTATTGGAAAATATTTACATAGGGCCACACAGTGCAAAGCTTAGGAAAGCTGAGCAGTATTTACTCAGAGGAATAGCCCTGGTGCAGGCAGAGGAGTGGATACTGCTCGGCTGTCCGGGGAATTGGAGGGAGTTTGTCTGAGTCAGACACGCAGGCGATGGCCCCACACTGGGGCATCATAATGCTTTAATTAATTAATGTCTGTAAACTGTTTGGTGATCTTGGGATGAAAGGAGTTCTGGAAATGCCAGGTATTATTGAAAATTAATTACTCCAGCCTTCCCCCCAAATCTTGCTAAACATATTTCATTTTTTAATCTATCCTGCTGCTTTAATAAAGCTCATTGCAGAATTATTTTCTGCTAAATATTAAAGAGGAAAAAAATGAGGGAACCATTTAAACAGGAGATTGAGTTGCAGCAAAAGAGACTGTACAAGAGCCACATTCTGGGGGACAAAGGTCCCCGTGTGTGGGGCAGATGTGCTGCCCAAGGGGCTCATCCTGCACTTCCCTCCATGGCCAAGCCAAGAGCATTTGCATGGTGCCAGAGGGACTGCTGAAGGACCACTGGGAGACAAACCCATGGGAGATGTAGGATAAATTTGGGGAATCCAAGGACAATATGAACTGTTCCAGCTGCCACCACGTGTGCACGTCAGCAAATCAATCACTCTAAATGCTATTCATCATTTGAAGGGAGACAGAACATGTGTATTATTTATACAAGTCTGAAATAATTTTGTGTTACTTACTGAAGAGTCACCTTCTGCATCATCGCCGAGCAAAAGGGAAGTCCTGGAAGAGATTCCATCTACCAGTTCCACAAGGCACACTCTGGGTAGGTCCAAACGTGTGGTCAAAACAATAAACTACAAGAAGTAAAATAAACACCATTATAGTACTTTTTCAAGGTTGCAGATTCATACACATGCATTTTAATTTATGTAATGAACAAATCAATGATTCTGTTGTTGATTATTTATAAGAGCCAGCCCTGTGGTCTCTCTGGAGTCATGGTAGTGTTGGAAGATCTTTCAGGTCTCCCCGGGCCAAGTCAACCCTTCTGTGAGCAGCCAAAGCCCAAGTCTAACATGTGTCTCTTAGGAGGTTCAATGGAAAAATGTAAGGAAAACATCCCAGTAAATTCTCATAACCCTAAAGTGACCTTATTTTGTATTACAGAGTTGTAGCCATTGCAGTCATCTGGCTTCTTTTGGACTATCCCACCCGTGGTTGGAACCATTTGGGTTTGCTGAGATAAGGAAGCAGTTGTGTTAGTAGGTCCTCATGATCACTCCTGCAGGAGCACCCACCAGCTCCAACATCTCTCCCTCATCCTCCTCCTCCTCTTCCTCCCTTCTGCAGCAGTGAGCTGTCTCCTCACAAAACCTCCTCAGTCATGACTGAATAGAGTTGGAATCTTCTGTTGCACTCATGCAACTTCTTCCCCAAAATTCTGGAAGGGGTGAAGTTCTTCCTTACCTTCCTGAGGCAAATCCACAGTTTAGGTCTCACCTATTGCCAATTTTCAACCAAAAAATGTGTGTTTCACCGAATCTTCCTCTGGATACTTCTGAAAGTGAACAGCAGATGGGGCTACAGAAATCATCACATTAAAAAAAAAAAAAAAAAATTATGAAAAACAGCCTTTTACATTCTGAACAGCAATTTATTCTACACCATTTCAAAAAATAAATAGGATTCTCCTTTTCTGTTTTAAGACATCAATGAATCTGTCGCATAATGGGCTTTTGTAAACCGATTATCCTTGATAATCTCATTAGCTGAAATTATTTTACTTTTCTAACATGGTAGATTTTTAAATACCTTTTATTTCATATCCCTCTGGGCACGTTGCAGCGAAATTTACTATTAAGCAAAATAATTATCTATCTCAAACCTTAACGCTAAAAAGTAAAAAAAAAATATAAAATAATTAGAATCTAAGGGCAGATATATGAAGGAAGAAAGTACGAGAAAGCCCACATCTGAGAAGAAAAAAGGGTAATTTCCACGAGCTGACAAATCTCTTCTCCCCAGTGACAAATAAATCATACTTGTTTTCCTATGAATATTAGAAATAAATACGGGTTGATGCAAATGATGGGGCTCACACTTGAGGTTGGATTTGCCACCATCCATGGTGGGGTTGGCACAGTATCTTCATGCTTGGGAAGGATGATGCTCATTTATCTCCCACTGTCCAGGAGCTATGTTGCCCACTTCCAATACATACACCTGAGCAATTAAGAAATGAGTCTCGTTTCAAAACAAGCTTAAATTTGCCTTTTTTTTTTCTTTTTTTTTTTTTCTTTTTTTTTGCATGTGTAAGTTTGCAGCTGTAATGGGATTAGAGTGTCAGCAGAGGGAGGGAAGTTTGCAGCTGTACTGGTTCGGGGGGTAGGAAGCAGCTGTTAAAATAGAGGACTAATGGTGATTAATTCTTATTATGTGTTTGAAGATCTCACAATGAGTTCAGGACCCAAACCCTCCCGCAGGGAATAAACTGAAGGAGGAGGATTTAAAAAGAGGGAAAATAGAAGGGGAATTTTAATGTACATTTGGCCTAAACGGCCTGGTCTTAAATCACTTTATTAATATTTAAGTATAATTTAAATCAATATTATTAAGACAAAAAAAACATGTAGCTCAAGAAGTCTTTAATCCATGCATATTTATGCAGATTGGAAAGTCACCTGTGCTCTCCTGAAAATACAGTCAGGACAAAGCAAGGAAACATCCCTTCAGCAGCAAGGGATGCTGGTCCTGCTCCTGCATCCACCACCAGTGAGGGATGCTGGTCCTGTTTCTGCATCCACCATCACAGTGATGCTGGTCCTGCTTCTGCATCTACCACCAGCGAGGGATGCTGGTCTTGCTCCTGCATCTGCCACCAAGATGATGCTGGTAATGACAGTGACAAGGTGCAAGCAGCAGGAAGAGCCCAAAAAGGGCTCAACTTGATTTGCAGCCTCCAGGGAACCTGCAGCATTTCTCAGATTCAGGGCAATTCACAACAGACCCAGGTTATTTGCTGCAATATTGTGGCCAGGTCCTACAGCTGGGATAGGGATGTGTTGGGTGTTCTGGGGCTTCCCCAGAGCACAGCAGGTAGAAGATATGAGATTTCTATTTATATACTACAGCCTGGCCAGGAAAGTGACTATTTAACTTCAAAGTTAAGATGAGAGAGAAGCAGCCTGGAAAAGCTGATGGGAGAAGACAAGGTCCCCTGAGCCCCCAGGACATGGAGACCTCACACAGGTGGCAGAGGGGACCCCAGGAATACCCAAGCCCTTCTACCTTGAGAAGGTTCCCCCAGCTCATCTTTTTTGTGGCTTGACAATGTGGCTCTCCTGACTCACCCGCAGACAAAAAGAAAGAAAAAAAATAAAGAAGGTGAATAGCAGCAAGAGGGCAAACCCCAAGATCCGGAGTTTGTTTTTCGTCCAGGCCTTTAATGAGGATTAATTGAATATCACATTTTACTGAATGATTAGAGGGGAGAAGTGGGTTGGAAAATTAACAAAAAGCTGAATTGTTTAATGTGAACTTTTGGAGCATAAACTTTGAATTCATACAAATATTTTCAAAGAGATCAAAAAGATTTATTTCTGGACCAAATAGAACTTCCTTTACCAAAATGACTCCGCCTATGATTTTTCCTGTCTCCACATTTTTAAGATGTTTTGTTTTTCAAAGATGAAAGAATTTACAACAATAACTTATGACTGTGCACCAAGTGTACCAAGAAATCCTGTCTCTCGCATGGCTGTAGCTGATACCCATTCCCAACAGGGCTGGTTAGTAAATTAAAACATTCCTTCTAGCAGCAACTGATAACTTCGAGCTGATGATGTAGGTCAAAGACATCTGCAGTAAATTATACCCCCCCACCACAGGAGGAAGGGGCACACTTGGGACATGAAGATCGTGTTGATTCCATCCTGGAGACCAAAAATACACATTTTTACTCATAGCTGCTGCAAAACCAGATACCTCACTTTGGTTATTTTGCACCCAAGTATCAATGGGTCAGTGCTCAAGGCTTGGGTGGATTTATCGACTGACAGCCACAGGGAGGGGAGTGGGGTAGGACGTGGTTTAAGTGCTGGGTGCTCAACCACAGGGCCCTACGTGGAGCTCAGATGACCAGAAAAAAAACCAACGTGCTGGCCTGCAAATAACTGTGATTTGGTTTGCTGGCTTTGTGGGAGGCTTGGGTTTCAGCAGTGTGTCCATGTTATAATTAATAAGCAATTTCTGTTTGAATGGCGTGTTTTGTCTTCATTTGAGCACGTTCTCTGCAAAGACAAAGATCAAGACAAACCTACTCAGAACACAACGAAGATAAAAGGGAATCATAAAAAGAGACAGACAGAGGAAAAGAAAGAACAAGGAAAAAGAGAAGACAAAGAACAGGGAGACACCAAAGAGGACACAGAACAAAGATAGGCAAAATGAAAAGACAAAGAAAAGAAGAGACAAAGAACAGAGACGATAGAACACCAGAAAATATGCAAGAGAGGCACAAAAGGAAAAAGGGGGGAAAACAGCGACTGAGAACAAAGGGCAGAGAACAGAGCAAGAGCAGAAACACACAGGAAGGGAGAGAAATGGGAGAGAATTCAGCCAAGATGTGGCATGAAAAACAGCCCAAAGAACAAGAGAAAATAAACACAATGAAGAGAGAAAACAGCTAATCATCTGTGTATTTGCATTAAAAAATAAGTCATGGGGAACAGAGGCTCAGCAGCAGAAATGTTGTCAAGTTGAATGTCAAGATTTCTGGTGTCCTCTAAATTCGGTCGACTGTCAGTACTTCTGAAGCTTATGAGTTGGGTGATGCTGCTGTACTGGCTGTGGGAGCACAGGACTGGTGAGTTGAAGGGTTAGTGCTGTCCTGGTGACAGAATGGCTTTAGAGGGAGTTGCTTGGAGGAAAGGGATGCTCAAAAACTAGCAAAAATCCCTCCATAAAAGTAGGAGATCCATCTCCAAGATGAACCAGGCAGGCCAAGGTACATCTTAACCCTTCTACAGCTTCTTTGCAAGAAGAGCATGGCAGAAACCCTAATGCACAATGCACCTAGAATTTAAAAATATTTCTGTGGCACCCTCTGTCAAAAAAAAAATGGCATAAAAAAAAAATCCCTTCAACCCTACAGTCAGAGTAAACAGGCATTCAGCCATGTTAACTCCTACATCAGGAGTTGTAGGGTTTGAGGTGACCAAGACAGTATGTGAGATTTAGATGTAACACCTTCAGAAATCATACAAGCTTCAACTCTGCAGCAGTAACTGAGCAGATAAATCATTCAGAAATCTTGACAACGGACAAAAAATTTTTAAAAGTAATTAAAAAAATCTAGAAAGTACCAAGCTTCATGTACAAACTGAATATTCAGTTTCATGCATATTGCAAAAGAGGCATAAGGAGCTGGAGGATGCTGAGCTCTCCCTGTTGCCAGATACAGCAGGAGGACAGCAAAATGATGGAGCCAAGCCAGGGCAGGGAAATATTACAATAAAGGGTTGGTTATTTTTCCTTTGTTTCATGCTTAAAGTTTCTTACCACATTCCTTGTCTGGTCCTTCAGGTTTCCAGCACCTCCTCACCTCCTCGATAGCTCATCACATTTCAAGGCAGAGGTCAGGGACTGAGGGGGGAATCATCATTTTCCAGATCTGAGACAAAGAACTCCAGTTTTGTAAAACACCCTTCAAGGAACCTCAAAAGGTGCAAGGTCCAGTTTATTCTCATAAGATTGGATCTCCTAAGTGCCCCTGGATTTGGCTTTACAGATGTTTTCAAGTGGTAGGCAAATTCATGTATCTGTAAAAGTAAAATACTGCATCACTTTGAGGTTTCCTATAGACCAAGGGAAGTTCTGGCAATTGCATCTATCATACAAATGCAGAACTGTGCAACAAAAGCTTCTTGAGATACAACAGCTTTCCAACTTTTAAACTATTTGTGCAGTTTCTTATTGAAACACTACCCTTTCTCCTTATACAGTATCATGAAGGACTCAACTAGCACAGATTTTATGCATTTGTCCTTGGTGCACCATGTTTTCTTCTATTTTAATCCATTAACACGTTTATCTCATTTAATGTCACTAATATACAGAGCCATACAACTCTTCATTCTGTCAGCTGTCAGTACAGGACAACTGGTGTGCAGTGGGTTGAACAGGCTTCCCATGCTCGTTGGTTATATTTTATTTACCAGTATTTCTATAATGTGCATTTTTATTTTCTTTTCTCCTTTTGAGATTTCCTCATTTCTTTCAGAACACTTTCACCTTATTTCCGGGCTGCTTCTCCCCAAGGGGTAAAGTGAAGGTTCAGAAACTTCATATGAACTTCCTGAAAAAGAAACAGATCACCTATTAAAAAAGCCAAGTGGAATGTGCTGTGAATATAGTGTAATATGTGCCAAAGAAAGAGCTGGCTCTAATCACAACATAAGATTTAAAATTCATTGTTGTGCTCGGTTTATTGATTTAATAATGTATTTATTATTTATGATTTCTATGGCAGATGGGATTCTATTTCCATTATTCGATCCAGGTTAATCAGAGGATAATGTGCTTCTTTTCTACTTGCTCCTAAAAACTCTTCTGGTGCTCGAGAAGCAGACAGTTCTCCAAAACCTCAAATCAAATCCTTTTCTGTCATGCAATTATGGTGATTTCCTTACACAATTGTCATCTGTTTAAATCCTAAAACTAATATTTGAACTAAAATAATTGCAGACATATGAATTGCATCTAAGGTAGCAAGGTTTCCAGAGGAGCTCTGATCTCTTGGATGTTGTCACTGCTTTTAAAATGCTTGTAACTGGCCTTTGGAATGTGCCACTGCTCCTTTCCCCTGGTACCTGAACCTCACTGGTAGCACCACTGCAGCTCACTGGATGGATGTGCTACTGATTTTACAATCCCATCACTCAAGACCAAGATTTTGGGAGGAAGAAGCCAAAAGATTTTGTAGACAACATTTACAAAGTGTGTAGATAACCCTGCAGAAACATTTTCCCCCCACAAGTTCTGAGGAACATTTTGTTTTGTTTACCTTCAGAGCATTTTTTTTTTTAACATGATTTAACTTACGGATCATGAACTTCACAAATATTTATTATTCCCGTATCCCAACATCAGGCTTATGCTGCTGAATCATTAGTTTCCTTAGAGAACAGAAAATACAACCAGCAACAGGCTTTTCAAATCAAGTCAGAATACACAAGGTGAAGGAAAGAGAAATTAGACCAATGAGATTTTTCACGCCAACTGAATTAATCCTACCCTAGAATGATTTCCAATCTTGCTGATATTTGATACAGAGCCTTGCAAGACCTGGTTTGAAGTTTATCTTTTAGCTTTTCTTTTAAAGGGCACTCCACCCTCCGAGCCCTTGCTGCCAAAGTGCAAGCTCGGGGTGCCTGAAGGCACAGTCTTACCCAAGCTCCCAAGTTCTCAGCCTGTAGCCCTCTGGAGAGAGGTTGTTGGATGTGCAAAGCTCCTTTCCCATCCTCCATGAGTAGGGCTGCACCTCTCTGCCTCCTAGCCCTGATTAAAACACCAAGCATAACAAAGCAGCTTTCACACCTTATTCTAGTTAGAGGAGCTCTTCACTTGAACATCTATGAAAGTAGAAGAAAAAAAAAAAAACACAAAAAAAACCAACAACATTTTCAATTCAGTCTCCCAGATGCACAAGTGGTCCTATGAGTGAAGGAATAACGTGCACTGAACTGGCAGCATTTTTCTCATAGAATCATAAAATCACAGAACAGCAGGTTGGAAGAGACCCCAAGGATCATCTGGTTCAACCTTTCGTGTCCAAGCCACAAGACGGCCCAGTACCCTGTCCAGCTGAATTTTAGAAGGGCTCAGTGTAGGGGAAAATTGTTCATGCAGCTCATCCTTCGAGCTTGCTGGTAGCTTGGCATGGGGAGATGTACACGTTCAAAGGTAGAATTTAGAAAAATAGGGGAAAAAAAAAAATTAAACAAGCATCAAACCAAACTATGACAAAAAAAAAATCCCCCTAAAAAAAACAACAAAAACAAACTACTCAAAAAGGCTTGAATGTTGATAAAGAAGCTGGAATAAATGAAATATACCAGTGTGCCACAATCTGGGAATATCTCCTCTGACAGAGACGAGAACAAAGCAAGCTCTTGGACTCTCCAGGAAGACAGAGAAAGTAAATTGGCTCATTGGGATATTTTAAGTCAAATCTTACTCCCTACTTTCTAGGATTTCCAGAGGCAGGACTGAGGATGCTCCTTCAAAACCTCTTTGGACCCTGTTCCCTTTAAGGCACGTGAGGACACCAGCTCTACCCTTGCAACCAAAACTTCTCCATCTCTTCTGAAGACAGAAGGTAACACTGCTTCTCCAGCACTGCCTTTCTCCAGCAACATACAGCAGGCAATAAAACCATGGATGAATCCCACACCTCTGATATTCAAGGAAAAAGAATACTTAAAATTGATAAAATCTGTGTTTTGTTTTGCTTTATTTTTCCTTAGGAAGAAAAAAAAATAGAGCACCATGGGGAATTCTGCCCTTCTGCTTATGCAAAGTGAGGAAGAGCAAGGAGAATGGAGTGAGAAGCAGAGGTGTAATTTAAATGCTGTTACATCTGAGTTCAGTCCCCTCACAAAAATCTGGCCCTCCATGACATTGAGCTCGGGCACGGTCCCAACCCACAGCTGTAAAAGCATCACTCATTTTAAAGGTCCAGTTGTGCTGCAGGACAAACATAAGGCCTTTCCCAGCCCAGCCTCTCTTTTCTGCTCTACACTCTCTGAATTTTATAGTTTGAAAATGAGGGGCATCTTACCCAATTAGGTACTCCACAGCCTAATCAGCTTCTTTCTCTACCAGGAAAATATTATGCGTTTCGACCCAGCTGTTCCCTTGTGTTGTTGTGTTGTCAGTCATATTCTGCTGGAGAGGGAAGCAGTGGTGAGCTGAGGACATTCCTGCACATCTGTTAGCTGAAAGACACCAACAGTAAAAGATTTTAGAGCAATTTCCAGAAACAATAAGAATTAGTCGCTCGTCTGACACTAACAATGTGAACCTCTTCCTCTTCTCTAGCCTATCTGTCAAATAATGTAATTATTAAGGACCAACAATGTGGGGTTTTATGTGAAACAGTGCTGACTACACTGGAGTATTGCATTTTTAATTATTATGATGTTAAATGGCTTTAATTGCTGACACTCTCCTGATTCACAGAGCATTTTTATAACATTTATTAAAAAAAAGGCCAAAGTTTATTTTACAATCTGCAATAAAGCCGAACACAAAAACCAGCAATTGCCTCAATGATCCCAACACATTAGTTTTATACACAGACTGCATATTATTCTTGCTCTATAAGTGATGTGAAAAGCAAAATTGAAGTCCTGCACAAAATTTGATCATCTTACTTAATAACAACAGATGCTCAGAGTGGTGGCATTTTGAAAAGAGCTCTGTATGCTACTGGTTATTAAATGGCAGGACATTTGGCATCCTCTAACATTATACCATTTGAAAACCATAGAGTCACATAAATAGCCGATGAGACCTAGGGAGGGAAAAAAAAAAAACCCCAAACAACTCGGCTCCTGTCTGCATAACAAAACTCACTTCATTTAAAATATTTCAAATGGCTAGGCTGCCTTTCAAAAGAAAAGTCAGGAAAACTTACTGAAAGGGGAGCTTCCCTTTCATCTGGAAAACACAGGAAAGCAAATATGTTTGGGGGAAGAAAGAGAAGCAATGGTTCAACAGCATGACTGATCAGCCTTAACCGAGAATGCTAATGGCTTCTGCTGCTTTGTGTCACAAGCTCAGAGCAGTTTGGAAGAGGCTCTGGCACAAAATTTCCTCCTTGATTTTAAAATGAAAACATTGGCAACATGTAGCCAAATTAACGTGAACGCCGGACACTCCACCAGCACACGGGGATGGATTTAATGGTGTAATTCCTGTTCGATAAAGAGGAATCAATACAGACAGTGACTTACTTTCCTCCCAGTGTAAATTATACTCTGAGAAAATCTACTGCCTGTACGGTTATACCATTGCTATTTGGCTGGATTCATATATACTCTATAAAGTTCTAATCAAGTTGATGGGCTTTCTCAGTTTTATTTGAGCTTAACAGCCACTACGTTGTGCATTTGTCAAGGTGGAAACCACCAGGATCTTTTTGACCAATGTATTTTACCTAGAACAACTCAATCTATATGCTGAGGAAGACCAGCAGAGTTGCAAGTTAATATCTACATCAGGCATTGATACCTTTAAAAAAAAAAAAAAAGCCACAACAAAAACATTAAAAATTTAATAACTTCCAAAAAACCCCAAACAACTACATAAAGAGTTTGCCTTTGAATTGAAGAAAGGATTCACTGCACTATAAGGGGTGTGGATGTGCACATGCCTTTTATGTCTACTTCATAAAATCTTGGAGATTGGGTTATAATGGAGGTGCTTATACATCCTTAACTATGGCGTGGCAAATGGTGCTGCTATCATTACCAGTGCATTGTTGTTTGTTTTATGCTAATCTTCCTTCAGCGTGACAGACTGTCACCTGCATGGGGGGTAACTTTCAGCACTATATTAGCCCATATGGCACAAGCTAAATTGTATCTAAGCTATGGGCTAATTACGGATGAGTTAATAAAACCAAGCAATGTCAGTCTGGCCACTTCTTCTGGTCCTCTGCCGACCCCCCCAAGTGAGTTATTGCCTGCACTGTTCTCTTAAACTATTTTCATTTTTGTTCTCCACAATTGCTGCCAAGCTTTATGTTTAAGACACTTTAATCCTTTCCCTTTCTCAGTCCC
>JANHGL010017369.1:45800-58300 GCA_024611195.1 Ceyx melanurus
TGTCGCCGCGCTTTGCCCCTCTAGGAGGGGCAGAGCTTCCCTTAGAGCTCCCTCAGCCTGGGGTTTAGAACATCATCCCTAAAAATGTGCCCAGGCTGCGGGAACTTGGCAAACAAGGGCTGCATTGTGGGTTGGTTTTTGGTGGTTTGGGGTTTTTTTGTTGTTGTTCCTTCCCCTGTTGTTAAAATAAACCAACCAAAAACCCTCCATGGTTTGGCTGCTTTTTAAGCATCTTTTGACATAGGTATAAAATGTTTATTAGTTTTAGACGTTTCTCTGCTTGTAAAACTCCAAATTCTCTTCATTATAAAAAAAAAAAAAAAGAAATTTAAGGAAGCTGGAGGGCATCTCTGGGGACTTCGATTCAAATCCTGACGAGGCCACAAGTATAAATAACAGCCTACTTGTCACAGACTAGTCTCTATTCATGTGCTTCAGAATACCAAGGCTCTGGCAAGGGGGAAAACTCTCCCCAAGACAAGCAGGGCAGCACCATGTGAGCTGGCAGAGCTAGGGGTGGCACATCTCAGCCTGCTTCATACTAGAAAAAAAAAAGCCCATTGTCTCCCCCACAGGTTTTAGCATCACAACATCCAGGCAAAGGTGAGAGAATCTGAGCAGAACATTGAAATCAAGTATTAAATCTCATGTGCTGTCCTTTAACCATCTAATTGTGGGGGAGGGAGGAGGAAAGTGCAGGAAAATAGCTGAGGAATCAGTGTTTAAACAGCCAAATATCACAGGCAACGTGGTCCTTCAGCCGAAACCTCATTTCAGCTTTTTAGGCATGAGAATGTATTTTGCTCTCACACTGAGTGGGGTATTAATGCCTTGGCTGCATCCAGCTCCCAGCACCTTAACACAGCAGGATTTTCCCACTCCTGCCTCCCACCACACAACTGAACAGCCCTAACTAACAGTGGTGTCCAGGCAGGTTTGGAATCTCTCCAGAGAGGGAGATACCACAACCTCTCTGGGCATCCTGGGACAGGCTCTGACACCCTCACACCAAAGGACTTTCTCCTCCTGTTCAGGTGGAGCCTCCTGGGTTCCAGTTCCTGGGCACCACTGACAAGAGTCTGGGCCCTTCCTCTGGACCCTTTAGCTATTGATCAGCATTGATCAGCTCCCCTCTCAGGCTGCTCTTCTCCAGCTGAACAGCCCCAGGGCTCTCAGTCTTCCCTTGTCACAGAGATTCTCCAGTCCCCTCAGCATCTTCATAAATATGCATATGTCAAGTTCTCTTTGTATTTTAAGTTCTGTCAGTGCCATCTAGTTCATTGCGTGATGTTTTAATTTTTTTTTTCCAAATATAGAATTATTTTCTTCTTTTCAATTTAAAAAGAAAAGGAAAAAAAAAAGTGCTTTAAAAATGTATCAGTACAAGGCTGGGTAGCAAAGTGGGTTAATGCACAAGCATTTCACCTCCAGAGGCTTGGTTTCAAAGTTGGGTTGGGTGCCTGTTTGTCACATCACCGACTCATTTGTGCTCCCTGGCACAACTGGCCACATCTGCACAAGGGCAAGTCCATTGCTGGGCTAAAATACCAGGTCACTGCAGGTCAAAACCTCAGCATAATGAAAGAAAATGAGCTTAGAAATCACATAAAGTCTGAACGACCAAATTAAAGTCAGTCATTTCTCTAGTTAGCAGATAGGTACAAAAGACTGTGTATTTAAAGTCTGTGGAGAGGAGTAGAGGTTTTGTTTGCTCGTTTGACATAGCAATGGAGTTGTGATTTTGTAAACACATACTGAAGTCTATCCCTAGTCAGCAAAATACATAAACCTACTCTGAGCTTCAAGGCTATGCTTAAGAGCAGGCTTGAACAAAGCTGGCATTTGAAAATCTATAAACTTTTCACTGTTCATCTAACAAAATCAACTTTGGCCCTCCCTAGCATCAGACAAAAGCTGATAGTGGAATTTCACCTAAAGATCTCAGACATGCCATAAATTCTATTTCCAGCTGTGATTGCACTAAGAAAGCCAGCAATGCTCCACATCTTCATCTTTCCTTCCTGGAAATGCTGAACCTCTGGAAACATGTTTTCTGAGGAGACCATGAAACATGTTTCATAATCTCTTTATTGCTCTCAGCACCTTACACCAAAAGCCATTGAGAAGGCATCCCCTGAGTGTGTAGAAAAGTCAAGTGATGTCTTTTAAGGTGGTGAGGACTAAAGTGGTACCTACACCTGGAGTCATGGGGAACAAGCACAAGGAACTCACCGAGTGCTGTGGATGGGTGGCTGGCTGCCTCTGGGTATTCCAAGCCCATAACAACAGTATTCCAGGTTTCCTTCTGGAGCTCTTCCCTGCAGTCCGTGATAGGCAGGTCCCAGCAGGAATCCAGCACTCCCTGTGGAGTGGAAAAAAGGGAAGAGATTATTTATTTCTGTTGTGACAGAAGAAAACTAAGAATTGTTAAGCATCCCCGGAGCATTCTCGTGTCTCTCTTTTGTTGCCTTCTCCCAGACCCAGCCTGGCAGATGCACTGGAGTATACAGACCCCATTGGATCCCGTGGGATTGCTTCCACTGGAGTCTTCCAGGCATTGTTCTAGGGTTACTCCTTGAAAAGTCCAAACCAAAACCTAATTTCCCCACTCATACTTCCAATTAAACCATCCTCACATCTAGCCCCCATCAGCCATACACAGCTGCCTGCTGTGTTATTGTCTCCCCTTTGAAGAGTTTTTCCTCAGGCTCTTCAGCCCTAAATGAGCAGAGATTTGGCATTTCCAGCACCTCTTTTTCCAGGGTTGCAGCAACATCAACTTGGAGCAGCTCTCAGTGGATGGATGGAAATTAGAATCAAGTCATTTATAGTAGATGAGCAAAACCTAGTACTTCAAAAGGCACAGAGCTGGAAACATGCCTTAAACAAGAACAGGGGTAAATGCTAATGTGTGTCTATTAAATGCAACTTGAAGTGTTTTGCTTCCCACACCACTCACTGCAATAGTCAAGTTCACTTTATATTTGCTCTCTCTTCATGCTGTTCCCTAAGTGCCCACTGCAGACACCTCCACTGCCCATGAGAGATGGATGAACTGCCCCTCTGACCTTGCAGGACTGTCTCTCCCCTCTTCAGTGTTGCTGAACTATATTATAGGTCAAAAATGTGTCATAATTACATTCCAAAAGATGAAGATTTTGGACATGTTACCTAAAATTGACACAGTGATATGAAACTTTTTTTTCTGTATGCTAAGGAATCATTAGTAATCAGACTATGAACCCCTGGGGAAGGCAGGGACATCCCCATTGCCCTCAACACCTTCTGGAGCAACTCTTCCATGCTGAGATTTTATGGAATTAGGTTGGAAAAGACCTTTGAGATCTTTGAGTGAAACTGTTCCCCCAGCACTGCCAGGACACCACTGCCCCATGTCCCTCAGCACCACATCTCCACAGCTTGGAAACCCCTCCAGGGATCATGGGGACTCCATCCCTGCCCTGGGTAGCCTGATCCATGAGGCTTTATCCACAAAGATAAAAGAAGAAAGCAAGAATATTTATGTTTAATAATATGGAGAACATGAAAAAGCACAGATATATCAGAAGTTTCAACATTTTTGTTTCACTAAATCACAAATAGATCTTCAGTACCTGAGTGCAGTAGCAAAGTCCCCAGCAGAGCTTTGGACCTATCAATTAGTTTGTTTTGTCTAGGCATCTTAATATTTGGCATTCCCTTTAAATGTATTTTAGGGACATTCCTATGGACTGCCTTAGACTTAGGAACCTGGAAATAAGATGGTCTACATCAAGTGAGAACTTGAATTATTGCCACAGAGGTGACAAACTCCATACACCAGGAGGATGGTGATGACTTAGGTGTGGCACCCTTGAGCAGATCTGCATTTGGACCAGTTAGTGTGGCAAGAAACTCAGTCCTTAAAGGAAGAAAAAAAAAAAAGCTTTCTTGTCTCCTTTCCTCACCCAGATTATTACAGGCTGCCCCAGTTCCCCTGCCACATACCACAGAGGGATATTTTTTGTGCTCACATCTTGAAGCTGGAAGGGAGCACGGAGGCAGGAGCAGCACAGCAACATTTATCATTATGATCCCAAGACTAAGTTTCTTCAATTGACTAAAACATTCATCTAAAGGGTCAATCTGGAAATGACTCACCTCCTACACAGCCTGTACAAGTGTAAGATGAAGTCCCACCTGGGAAGAGCTGATGGAAAGGCAGAGCTAGTTCAACCATCCCCACAGTCCATAATGGTCTAATAAGGAAAGACAAGTACAGAGAAGCACAAGCATGGAGTAAAATAAATAAATAAAAATTTTAAAATGACATGATGACAGATTCCTTCTGATGGAAGTGACCAAGAAACCAAAACCTGAGGCAAACCTTGAGTACCAAGAGTCCAGGATTTTATTTGAGCATCAAAGTTCATAATGGCTAAAAGGATAGATCCTGGAAGTAATTTTTTGGTTGTGCCTCATCACAGAGCAGAGAGAAGACTTTGGATCCCAAGGAACTAACCTTAAATATTTACTGATCACACTGAGGACTCCACTTTCCTGGCAGAGAAGCAGAGCAGCAGACCTCTAACCTCCAACCTAATTTTATCACTGTGGAAACCTATATTTCACCAGACAAGGCTTCTTGTTGAAATAAAGCAGCTGTCATTTTCTTGGAGGCTCTGAGAGCAGGACCAAAAAAGCTCTTCAGTGTGGAAAGGAGGACTGGGAAGGGGGGAATGGGAACCACTTCTTTTGTGAGAAAGCAAAGCAAGAAAAGCAAACAGGAATTTCTTAGTTAACTCCTTATTCTAAGTCCACTCACCTGGATTTTTGGGGTATGGAGAAGCAGGCAGCTCCTGTTCCTTCTGCTTGCTTGGGAGACAAAGCTCACACTAGTCAATAAGGGCATGTCAGGGTTGTGTTGTTGCCAGTGCTGTGCCAAGTGGCAGTGACTGTCCAGCTCCAGATCAACCATTCATCCAGGTTGGAAAAGCCCCTTGGGATCATCCACTCCAACCACTAACCCTGCTCTACAAAGTTCACCCATAAACCATGTCCTTCAAAACCACAAACGACCCTTAAACACCCCCAGGGAGCCTTGTCTCATGAAAAAAGAGAACCTGATGAAGGACATGAAGTGACTTCCAAGGGGAGTCATCTGGAGGACTCTTCCCAGGAGAGAGACACCCACCAGGATGGGGGGACCTTCACAAGCCCTGTAGCATGTGCCCCCACTCTGGTCCTGCTTGCAGGATGGGAGACAGATGTGGTCAAGGTGCCAGCCTCTGCCACTACCCCTGCTGTGTTTTTGGGGACTGAGAAGTTTTTGGGGACTGAGTTCTGGCCACCAGCACTGCCCTTAAGTTCTCCATTGCACATGGCAGAGACAGGAGGTCAGACTGCAGAGCTGCCACCTTTGCTGCATCCTTCACTGTAATTTGCCAGCCTCAAGAGGTGCTTCTTCAAACTGCAACTATTCTTCCTCCCTTAATATTGGTTTCCAGTGCCTAAAACAAACTGGCAGTGGGCTGGCAACAGCATTGTGCCTTTTGGGGGAGGATGAGGAAAGCCTTTGTCCTAGTTCTGGAGGGCAGCCAGAGCAGAGAATTCTGGATGGAAGGACACACACCTTGAGAAGGCAACATTTTCTCCTATTTTCCCCCTTTTGGTTGATGTCTAACATCACATCTCAGGTCACCCAGTGCAGATCATTAACATGAAAATCCTACAAACACCATGAATAGTTTTGGAAGGCCAGGAATAAAAAAAAAAAAATAAAAAAAAAAGGAGATAAAATAAGAAAAAGACACCAAAGCACATGGTTTATCTTCCAAAAATATCATCTCTCTTAGAAAAAAATACATCATATTTTATTTTTATTATTTTATTCATATAGCATCCAGCAATATGAATAAAATTATCAAGCGTAATAAATATTTTATGCTCTCATAATTGCCAAAATGCAAAAAGTTAATTTCTGAAGCAAAGTTTTGGGCATGGTTTTTTTTTTTTAATCTTCATTTTTAAGCCCTTAACATAATGCCTGAATGCCTAATATGAAATTGATAAATTTTTTAAAGGTTTCTTTGAAAAAAAAAAAAAAAAAGAAAAGAAAATTAAACCAAATTTCCAAGCTGAAGTTCAGCAGAAGACCACAGGGAAGTCTCTAATCTTTTAGTTGGACGCCTGGCACAGCACCGCTCTGGCCGTTGCCAGCATTGCATTCTGACAGAACAAGTGTTGCATGAGATGTGAAGGATGACTCCGGTCTGCCGAAAAAACCCTGGAGCAGGTGTTCCTCATCCTCATTTGCAATGGAGCATGGCCCCTGGCTCAGTGAGCTGGAGCAAATGCGCTGGCAGGACCCATCATGTACCTGCGTGCTGAGATGCACTAATGATAATGGATGCAGGCCTATTAACCAGCCCATTTGTAATGGCACACAACGCTGATTGCTCGGGGAGTGAGTCAGCGGCTTTCCAAGGGGGAGCAGGGAATGCTGGGAACCCATGATCCTTTGTGCATCCCTTCTGCTCTGCTGGGTGGACGACTCTGTTAGTCTTTATTTAATAATACAAATGAATACACGATTTGCTACATGATTATACACGAAGATAAGTCACTTTGGGCAGCTCGGCCTCAGCGGCGTGGCTGCAGATCAGCTCTGCTCCTGATAGGCTCTTGTTTTGTTGGCCGGGGTGGGAAGAGGTCCCTGGCTGGACTTCAGCAGAGAACCATCAACTCTGGGGGGAAAGTCAAGGACCTGACAAGTTTCAGGGTTTACAAAAAGCATCTGCTTATCTTTGAGTGAATTTTTTTCCCCGCAAGGTAGGGGAAAAATGTGCTGCTCCTACCCTTCATTGCTTCGTTTTCCTTGGGAAAGGAAGGCATAGAATCATAGAAATGGTTGAAAGGGAGCTCCAGAGCTCATCCAGTCCAACCCCCCCTGCTGAGAGCAGGGCCATCTGCACCTAGAGCAGGGTGCTCAGAGCCTCCTCAAGCCCCACCTGGAATGGCTCCAGGAATAGGGCCTCACCCACCTCCCTGGGCAACCTGTGCCAGTGTCAAAAACTCTTGTGGGAAAGAACTTCTGCCTTAGCTCTCATCTAAAATCCTCTCCTTTCTCATTTCAAACCATCGCCCCTTGTCCTTAAAGGTTGATTTTGTTAATTGGTTGAGCATCCTCATCTCTAAAAGTACAAAGCAAGTGAGTCCCATCATCCAGACTGGATCCAACCTTTCTCATTTTTTCTCCTTTTCCCTTGACCAGCAAAGTTTTGAGCATGAAGGAGCACTCAGCAAAAATCCTGCTCATCTAGCAGAGACATCAGATGTTCACAACCTTTTCATATCCAGGTAAAACCCACAAATAAATGTCTGTATGGATATTTTCAACAGCAATCATCATCTCTGCAATATATTCTGTCTACAAAGTTCACAAGACCAACTGAGAGAAGAATGACAAACGGAAACTTGGCTGCTAAATGCAACATCCCAATATTAGCAATTAACCATTTCATATTTCACTGCTCTGATTTCACCCTGGCTCAACTCATTGCACTCAAGACCAGACTTAGCAGCCCAATCCTTCACCCCCATATACACACAAACCACTTTGCTGGCAGTCGAAGGGCCCAGAGTTTCTCTATATGTATTGTACAGTATATTTCAAAGGAATTTTTCTTCCACGCACAGTATATCAATACTCAATGTGGGAGTAATTTAACTTCTTAATTTATTGCAGCAGTAACAGCATTTTCAAACTGGTCATAAAATATTCTTGTACTCTTCTAATCTGGGTTTTCAATGTTCTATAATGGGAATTCTATGAATAATATTGGGAAGTGAGAGATATTTTATCCAGTATCTCTAAGGGAACGGTGTTACTGTATAAAAGTTAGGTGACGTGGGAGAGACTGATAGAGGTGACGTTTAAAAAAAATTTACCCTTCAGGATTTGTCACATGAATAATAATGATTCAGTGACAGTTTCCCTTCCTAAAAAAATCAAATCTACTGTAAGATAGGGTTACAAAAAAAGTAGGTTCTAATTATGGATGGCTCCAAATCAAAGCACAGCTCGTATCAGCTATCTCATGGTCATTACAAACCACCCAGCTACCCTCTCTTGTCCAGTATTGAATATATTAGTACTATTTCTTTTTATCTTGCTGTTATTAAGGCTCCATCGAGCTCAAGGTCCTGGTCCAGGGACTTGATTCATAACCAACAGCACAGGAAGGATATGCATTCACCACACAGCACCCAGAGAGAGGAGATGGGAGCAGCACTGTCCTTCTTGATTTGCCCTGGTCCCCAGAGGAGGGTCTGCAGCGAGGCAGGCACCAAAAACTGGGAAATTTCGTCCCATATTGCTTCTTAGCAAAAGTAAGATGTTTTCTAAGCAGAGGATGGAAAATTAGAGATGCCTTTCCAGGGGAGAGCTGTGTGGCTGCTCAGAGGTCCTGGCACCGTGGTGCAGCAGGCAGTGCTGCAGCTCCTCCAGCAGCATCAGCTTAGCTTCCCTGGAGATTATTTTTCGCATTTCCTCTCAAGGATATTTGTCCTCTGATACTCCCTAGAGGTCAACAACAGCCTGCCTATCATCTTTTTGATTGGCACACAATTTTGCCTTGGACTCAAAGAGAACTTTGTCCTTCCTCTCAATCGATGCTCAGCCCTGAGCTTTCTGACTTTGCAGAAGCATCGTGGGCAGCAATTTGGAGCTGGGCAGGTCTCTGTCTCCTCCTCACCCCATCAGTACCCACTGCTGAGAGCTCCAGTGCCCTGAGCTCCACCATCCTGCACACCCCGACCCCAGTTTTCCTACAAACCCCTTCACTTGCCTGCCTTTTTGGAGCAGCAGGTTTCGTGTTATTGTGCTTTCTGTTTTTTAGCACTCCTGGTGAAATTTATTGTTGTAAAGCGCCCTGAGCACACTGGCAGGGAAAAGACAATTACCCAGCATTTCCAGTCTCAGAAAAGTGTAATTGTGATATATATGTGAGCTCACTTCCAACACAGTCCTACAGCCTGAACCTCATCTTTCCAATTCAACACCATTGTCTTGATGTGCTCTGTCCAGTGCACCCTGCAGGTGGGGGCTGTGATTGGGCTTCTGTGCTTTCAAATAACCTCACACACTCAGGCACCACTGAGGGATGTGGGGTTGAGGCACAACATGCAATGGAGGGACAATTGTCATCAGTATTCCAACTCATTATAGTATTATTATATTAACATAATTTAAATAAGAAACATAGACTGGTTTGGGTGGGAAGGGACCTTTCAAGGCCATCCAGTCCAACCCCCCTGCAGGGAGCAGGGACATCTGCAACTAGAGCAGTGTGCTCAGAGCCCCAGCCAACCTTACTTGGGATGGTGCCAGGGATGGGGCAGCCACCACCTCTCTGGGCAACCTGGGCCAGGATCTCACCACTCTCAGTGTCAAAAATTTATTTCTTCTCTCCAGTCTAAATTTCCCCTTTTTTAGTTTAAAGCCACTGCCATCAAGATTAAAACTTAACCTGAGCCTTCTTGTCAGAGTACAAGTGGAGGATGCTGGGAAATTTTTGATGGAGCTATTTTCCAGCAAGCAGCCACTCATTAAACCCATTTCATGAAACATCAAAAGCTCAACAACACAATGAACCAGTCCCTGACCCATTTCTCTGTGCCATAGACTCTGGGTGGTCACACACAATGAGCCAAACCCAGTGAGCTCAGGCTGTCAGAGCAGAGCCACCATCCCAGGGCTGAGCTGCAGATCAGACACATCACTCTCAAAGCAAAACAAGGGAACTACATGCTTGGGCTCAGCCAGTTGAAGATTTTTCTGGTCAACCCCTCAGCTGCTTTTCTGGCAGGTACCAGAATCAGGTATGCTTCAGAATCAGGGATGAACCAGGAGCTTCTTCCCTGATGCTGAAGGAAAATACATACAGGATCTTACTGAGGCACCAAGCACAGGCAATGGGCATTTCCAGGACACTGTCACACCATGTGCATTTCTAAGGTCTAAAAAGATCAATACCTGAAATACTGTCCTGATATACACCTGATTTTTCCTCTTGTGCTTTTATTTACTGCCATTTGGTCATTTATTTAGAAAGAAAGCACACAGGATTAAACTTGACTGCACAAGGACTTGTGTGGGACCAGACATCCCGGGCTGGATCAAAGGTCCATCCATCTCAGCACCTGGCCCTGCCTGCAGTCCAGAGCCCACACAGGGGAGGTGGGAGAAGGCATGGACGTTTCCTACAGCTTGGTGCTTAGTTCTCAGGGATCTGAGCAACAAGCAGTCCTGCTTTAAGAACTTTAGCTCCACACTCCCAGCTCTTATTCCCCATGGTTCCCCATACGGAAGCCACCCCACACCCTTGACCATCCTTTTGGTCTTTTTCTATACCCAGATGGAAGGGTTGCAGGCAGTATATATTCTATATACTCTGTATAAGTGCATGATATTCTTATATACTGGCATCACAGTGCTTTTTCTTATTATTTCCTAATATTTCTTCCTACCATTTGCCTTTTTTGTCTTTGGGGGTTTTTTTCCCCCTTTTCACAAGCTGTTGAACACCAAACAGACCCGAGAGCATGTATACTAATGCCCAAGACCAGGCACGACCATCCCTGAGCTGATATCTCCATTCCCCCAAATCATTAATTATTTTACACAAGAAATGCCAAGCAGCTGGAAGCTTGGGGAGAATTGGTGATGAGCTGACTTGAGAAGGATACAAGATGGATGCAAGGGACAGGTGGCAGAAATTCCCCATATTTTCCACCACCACAGAGTTTCACATCAATTCGGTATTTTTGATTTCTGCAAGACCTGAAGCCCTGCTGCTTGGGCCCAGACATGAAGGATCTCGCATCTGCTTTTATGTGTGTTAGCCCTGCTGTATTCTCCTGACTGTGTAGCACAGCTGGGCTTTAGTTACCTCTAAACCTGACCAAAGGCAGCAGGATTTCCAGCTTCAGATACATGGCTTTGCTCAAGTGCACACCCACACACAGGTACTTGCACATATGGAAACTTCCCCCACCACCACCACCACAAAAATAAAAGTTTCCAAGCAAAAAGAAGCCTCCGAGGTTACCAACAGCACAGGTTAATTGCCATTTTTTTCAGTGTCACTGCTTGTGCCTTCTGGTAGAGACAAGGCTGAGAGGAATCATAATTTCCCTGCCTGGCTACCCATTCCCAGAGCTGCTGGTCAATGGCAAAACATCTGGAGCTCAGTGAGAGCTCCCTCCAAAAATTCAGAAAACTCTGGGTTTCTAAGAGTTTCATCAAACCTGAGATCTTTCAAACACCATTTCTAGCTCAAATAAATTACTTTTTGGACAAGATGCTCCCCCCTTCACTTCTCCAAGACAAAAACCCATTTTCTTGGAAATTGTCCAAGCTTTGTATTTGCCAAAATTGGAAGTTCAGCTCAAGGGGGACGGGAGAACCTTTGGCACATCCGCTGAAACTGGAGCAACTGTGTCTCTGGCTATGGTGAAGGAGAAGGAATGTAGCAACTTAAGCCTCCTTTCTGGGGTCAGGAAGCATGCAGAAGAAGTGATGAAAAGCAGCCCAAAGCAAGGGAAAAGCGATTTAGTTTCTCTTCCATGAGGCAGCCTCAGCAGCTCAAGGGTGGGGGGAGGGAGGAAAGGAAGGGAAAGCTAAAAAAAAAAAAAAAAAAGAATTAATAAAAACTCAGGGTGCCTCGGTTGGTTTTGTTTGTTGTGGTTTTGGTGTTGTTTTTTTTCCCTTTCCCATCTGCAAGGGCTTTTGTAGAGATATCAAAATCAAGAAGAGAGAAATGGGATCAAAAGGACTGAGCAGATTCGCTTGTAGCAGAAAATACTGTTGGCACCTCTCCTTAGATAGCCCAAGAACCGCACGATTCCTCACTATTGTTCGAGGAGGATTTGCCTTGAAGTCCGGGCTAATCCATTAAGGGAGCAGCCCAGGAGGGGCACCGGGCCAAGAGAAGCTCTGCAAAAGAAACTGGGAGCAACGCCGTGGTCGCTGCTGCAAAGGGTTGGTGTCTTATCCCGCCGCACAAGACAAAGGATTAACGCGCTTATCTGGGAGCAGCAAGTGAGCTTCAGCACCACGGCGCAGGCACTTACAGCATCGGTTTAGTGGGCAGCAAGGAGAAGGGGGGGAAAGAAAGAAGGAAGAAAAAAAAAAAAGAGTAAATCAATCAGGAGAAACCCTTGGGAGAGGGATATTTTGAGGCGGCGGGAGCTCGGCGCGGTGCGGAGGGCTGGGGCACGGCGAGGCTGGCGAGGAGAGCAGGGTACGGCAGCGCACGTGCCAGCGGGGCCCTTGGTTCATGAACCTGTCAGTCTAAAAGCCTGTTTGTGCTTAGCCAGTCTGCTGGAAGCACATCTGCTAATATCCACTAAAGAGAAAAATGGTGTAGGGAATATGTGGATGGCTTCCCCCTGCCTTGCTTGGGAAGCCACGCGCCAAGGACACACTATTCTGCTTGGGGGAGAAAACAAGGTGAGAG
>JANHGL010017369.1:63300-76895 GCA_024611195.1 Ceyx melanurus
GCAGCTTCAATCCCACAGCTGACAGTTTCAATCCTGGGTGGACATCACAGAGAAACAGCTCCTGCTGCAGATATGGCATCTAAAACTTTGCCCTGTCACCAGAGCTGAACTCTAGGTGCCTGCTTAGTGCTCTGGTTCCTGATTATCCAGCTGAACTGGGTGATGGTGATGCTTGTGCCATCACTGGTCAGGCAGTGGGATTAAGTGGTGGTTGTACTTCTGACTGAAATATTCTGTATTCTATATTCTTTCTATTCCATTTTCAAGCCTATACTCTACTCTGATCCACTTTCTGACCCTTGCACCATGCAGAGACTGAGCTGTGCTTGCCCCTGGGCATGGGGATACCCCATTTCTCCTCAACATTCTTCTCTGGGCAATCAGAGCACAGTGTCTATAGCTTGTTTTGACATAGCTCTATTTTCACTCTGGGCAGAAGGAGAAAGTTCTTTGGTGTGAGGGTGTCAGAGCCTGCCCCAGGCTGCCCAGAGAGGTTGTGGAGTCTCCTGCTCTGGAGAGATCCCAACTCCCCCTGGACACTGCACTGCTGGGCCCTGCTCTGGGTGACCCTGCTGGATGGAGCAGGTGGGTGGCACCAGAGCATCCCTGGTCCTCCCAACCCCTCATCATCCTGTGACACGTGAAACTCATGGATGTCATGACACCAGGACGAGCTGCTGACACTGAACCCTGACACAGGGTGCTGCTCAGGAACCCCAGATGCCAGAGAGGAAGGAGTGAGACCCACAGCTCCGTGCCCAGGCACTGCCAGGGAGTTGGTGCCCACTGCCAGGACTAATGACAAGCTGTTGTAATGCTGCTCCTGCAGCAGCGGGCAAAGATTAGGAGCCTGTCAGGAGGCATCACTGGTGGTTTGGGGAGAGCTTTCTGAAGTCAGTCTGAATTAATAAATCAAGACAAGCTTCCTCTTACAGCTCTTTTATGATGGGGATGGGGCTGCATGAAAATCAGCCAAAAAGGAAACGGGTTTGGATTATTAATGGTCACTTTTGTTTAACAAATGTTTTTTTTTTGTACAACCACCTTGTGCATCCTGGGAAGGGAGGGTGTTCAATTATTAAACCCAGCATTAAATTATTTCTTTCTTTCATTTGTTTTCCCAAACTAAACAGGCAGAAACTCACTGTTCTTAGGGAGTTTTTAGTTTGTTTTTATACTAAGGGGTAGCACACCCATGATGATTAAAATACTGCAGATGTCTGAGCTCTGTCACAGTGGATTGCTTTTTCTCCTCCCCTGAAAGGTGCCTTTTTCAGCTAATCATATAGAATTTACACCCCCCTTTGGACAATCCCAGTTTAATTAATAGAAAAATATATTATTGAGGAGAGGAAAAACAAACAGAAACAAAACACAACAAAATAAACCAAAAAAAAGGCAAACAAACAAATGAAAAACCAACAACACACAACCCACACTGAAGTTTGGCTTAAACCAACAGAGGACTAGCAGTCTCTGCAAATTATCTGGGTAAATTTAGAAAGAATTCCATTAAACTGGGCACCACTGAAACAAAAAAAACAACCTCACAAAAACTAAACCAACATCACTCACAAACAAGAAAACAACTCTACTCTCCAGCTGTCACAATGATGAAGAAAACCTTGAAAACATGACCCAGATGCCACCCATGGGGTGGTGTCTGCTCGTGTTTGGCATCATCCTGAAACAACTATGGCAAAGGCTGGGTGCTAACTCAGGAATCAGCTGCTACCTGCTTCTTTGTCCAGTAGGAGAGGGAGAAAACCCCCTATTCTGGAGACCTAAAGACCAATTTCCCACAGCCTACTCATGGCACAAACCACCTACCCGAGGGATGGAAGATGCAGCCACAGGAGGGTGGATTTTATTTGCTCCTTTGGTCACAGAGTCTAATGTTAGAGACAGAAAATTCTGATATATCAGAAAAAAACTTCCCAATTTCTGAAATATCAGAAAAAACTTCCCAGCTTCTGAAATACCAGAAAATACTTCCCAACTCTATGAACAGATGAACATCAGGTGTTCACCTCCTGAAGCAGTTCCACGCAGCAAAGTGACTTTGACTAAAAACTTCTGATATATATATTTATATTGAATTTTTTTTCTTACCATCATTCCCCTAAAGCACAGGCCAGCTGCACATGCCAGGTTTACCTGCTGAAGAAGCTTTTCCCTTCAGCTGGAGCGGGGTGCTTGCTGTTTAGTGAGCCTCTTTGGCACAGCTGAGTGCTCTTTCACGTAGATAATTAATTGGAAATTGAATATTAAATATTAATAAATATAGCTCGGGTAATAAATTGCATATACTAATTTAATTAAAAATAGATTGTAGAGTATTTTACAAATGGGGCGTTTTTGTAAGGAAATCTCATGGACTTGTTATGTTGCTGCTGCTTCATCCTCAGGATGAGCTTCTTGGGCATTTAGTCATTATTGTGTCTCATTAAACTTTTAAAAATCTCTGTTTTAATTGTCAAGTATTTGACAGACGGCTGGAAAAACCTGACACTTAAGTTTCAATTCTATAAAATACATTTTTAATGAAGGCTCTTGCATCCTATTTTATTATCTATAATCATCTTGAAGGGAAAAAAAAAAAAAAAGGAAAAAGAAAGAATAAATCTCATACAACAAAATGTCCTTACCTGGGTAAAGAATCTAGTTAAATTTAGTAGTTTATTTGAGATCTCCCAGACAGTTATCTGGGCTTTGTTGTGCCAAGCACTGGGTGCACCTAGACTGTTCAGCAAAAGCCACAGCTACTGCTCAAAGTCAGAAGGTATCAGTGGAGACCTTCCCACGGTGGGGTTAGCAAGAGCCAGTCCTGAAATAAGTTGAGTTAGGGAATGGTTTTAAACAAGAGAAGAGACCAAGGGATTTCATATTCATGGCAGGACTGAGAGCCACTGTGAACATGAATATGAACTGAGATGTCCTTCCCAAGGATGGGTGCAAAAGGGATGATGTCTAAGTAGTGTAGTAGTAAGTAGAGACTCTCTCCAGTAGTTAGCTGTCCCTCTTGACCTGGGGAGACCAAACTGAACACAATACTCCAGATGTGGCCTCCCCAGGGCAGACCAGAGGGGGAGGAGAACCACCCTCAACCTGCTGACCACACTCTTCTTAATGCACCTCAGGAGACCATTGGTCTCCTTGGCCACATAGGACCATTTCTGGCTCATGGTGGCCTTGTTGTCCACCAGGATTTCAAGGTCCTTCTCCACAAAGCTGCTTTCCAGCAGGTCAGCTTAGAAGTGAAAAAGCAAAGTAGCACAATGACTGATTTATACACTGAGGGGTGGAACAGGCCTTGTAATGGGGCCTTGTAACTCACCTTCCTTAGCTGTACAAAAACTGCCTTTTATTCTCCTTTTTTCATAAGGAAATACCTCTGCATGAAGAAGATTTTCTACACTCTCCTAATAAACCTGAGCACACAGAGAACCTGTTGCCCTCCTTGGAGGTCTCTCTGATGGTTTGGCCACATCACCTAGGTCCTTCTTTCCATCCTTTCCTCCATGACCACTGTGGCACCAAGACCCGTGCTCCTGACACATGACTGGTGGTTGAACTTTAGAGAGCAAAGATTTCTACTTACATTGAAAGCTTGGTAGAGAAAATGTCATTCCACAATAATGACATAACAACCTCACCTCACTATTCAGTATCAAGAAAACCATTGTAAAGTGCCAAGCTTTATACACACTTGCTCATAAGAACTCATTTCCTATTTGAAACCTGCCAAGCTTTCCCATCACCTCCATTTGCTCTAGGCTCAGGTTGCCAGGACTAGAAGATTCCCTCTCCACAACCTCCTCAGCAGGAACAGACTCAGCACATTGCTGAAATGTTTTATATCCCTTCTGCACACAGAGATGATGGCATTCCAAAGGTAAAGCCCAGAAATGGCCAGTGCTGGATTTCTGAGTGTCCCATATGGTCACTGGAATGCTGGGGATTACATCTCTTATCTCCAGGTTTCCACTCTGAGGGGTTTCTATGGCAAGTGGTCATGTTGCAAATCCAGCTTTATAATGAAGCAAAGAAAATAACTTCACTGATAAATTCCCACTTAATTATATAGTATTCTATAGAAACAGTTTGCTCCACAATCCACAGCAGCAAAGAGGAGAGAGGGAATAAGAAAGACCTCTGTCCTCATATTTCTATGTCTTCCTCATTATAAGAGACTTCTGTGGAGGAGCCCCATCCACCAGGTTTCCTCTCCCCCAATCCAGGCACCACACTTACAGCTGAACATTCAACCTCCACTATTTCCATGTAAAGAATTTTTTAGTCTTATTGTCAGACTTTTCTGACTCCACTTACATCAATGTTTGTCCTTGCTACAAGTTTTCTAATAAAACAAGAGGTTTAGATGCCCCGAGGCATCGTCTGAAACCCAGTGTGCAGACACCCCAGGAAGCCAGGGAGAGCAAACACCCAAAGCTGTTTGCAATGCCTTCCTTTTCCAAAGAATCACCATTTCCAAGAGAGCCCTTCTGACTTCTAAGCATCTGTAAACATTTGTACCTTGCAACCAAGCCCCTTGAAAAAAGGGATTCACCACTCTCTGTTTGATTTCTACCTCGAACCATGCATTTTGCTTAAGCCCTGGTCACATGCCAGCACCCATCTGTGTAAATATGCAATTTTTCTAGCTGAATTGCACATCCACAGCCACGACTCAACCATAGAAAGATCATGTAAATAATGGAAGCTGACAGCATAAGTAATTTTTTTCATGTATCAGACGCCATGGTTGACTGCTGAACTGTGAGATCTGCTGTTTTTAGACTGTGCTAAGTTCTCCCCTTTCACCCCTGAAGATTCAAGACTAAAGGATGACTCTTGAATCACATGCCTCAGATGCTGAGGTTTTTTTTTCCTTATCACACAGCTCAGTCAACACTTGTTCACATCCTACGACCTTTTCCTGCAGCGAGCTGCATCCTTCTCCTACTTTTCAAGGCCACTTATCAAAATGGTAGCTGCTGGAACTGGAAACATGTGAAGTGACCATCACAACCCACGTGCCTCCCCAGGGTATTAATGGAAGGAGCAGTTAAGAACTCACTAAGCCCTGAAAGAACGAGTTAAAGGAAGTTAAGTAGCGTGGAGCATTTAGTACTGCTGTTTTCTGACGTTCTCATTAAGCCAAGAAATCCATCCAGCAAATAGGAGAAATTAAAGATGGAGAGTCCAAATGCAGGGAGGAGCATGAGGCTTAAAAGAAAAGTGCCAGGTCTCTAACACAATGGCCTGTGTAATTGGTTCTTTTGAAGTTTCTAATCACTTTTGGTAAGATCAAGTGGAAGTGACAAGTGAGGCTACTGGAACAGTGACTCCGTACAATGGTGGCACATGGGACTTGAACTAGGTTGTGTGGTAATTGTTAATTGTTTGGGGGCTTCCTTTAAGAGGAAAATGTATCTGAAGAGTTACTACTAAAAAAAAAAAAACACCAAAAAAAACCACCACCAAACAAACCACAACCCAAACAACAAAACCAAAAAACCCACAACAAAAAAACCCAACCCAATAAAATAAAACCAACAGCAACAAAGAAAAAATTCTCCCAGCATAAATTATGTGGTCAGTATTTCAGGTCTCCTACAAATCATTTGCCTGTGAAAATATTATCAAAATATGAGCTATTCCTTTCAAATATATTTTAAACAATGTTAATGTATTTTCACATGTCATCAGTTGACAGCTCCACCATCGTCGCTCGTCAGCCACCAGGGAAATTTACATGCATTTGAATTCACCCTGCCAAGCACAGGCAGCCCAGACTGACAGCCCATTTAACTAGGTGATAAGTTAATCTGTACAACATTTGATAGATTTCTGTCTTTTACCTAAGCCCTAGTTTGGGAAAATGATTCGGCGACAGGATTTGCAAACTGGTCGTGTCACTGTGTTCGGTCTCAGTGGGAGGTGTTGTATTTCTTCATGTGTAAAGCTGATCTCCACCCAAGCTGGCCACATCAAGATCAACTAAATACCATCCCCAAACCATCAGGATTCATGGTTTCCAGTCTTTTCCTTCCAGAACTGCAACTTTTCATCTAAAGCTCAGGTAACTATGGTATCAGACAGGATTTTACAAGGATGGTCAACGGTCTCAATCTAGTGCCTCCTCACATTTGCCCTCTCATGAGGTCTGCCCTGGTGTCTGAGGTGCATCAGTTTGTGTCAGATCCCAGGCCAGCTTCACCATGTCATATGCAGCAACACAACAGGCTGCCCAGGGCAGGGGTGATCCCTGGAGGGGTTTCCAAGCCATGGAGATGTTGTGCTGGGGAACATGGGTCAGTGGTGGACTTGGCAGTAAGTGGATTAACTGGACTCAGTGATCTTAAAAGTCTCCTCCAACCCAAACAATCCTATGATTCTAACACGATGTGGTCATTGCACATCCCAGCATTTCAAATTCCAGCCAAAGATGACGTTTACCAAAAGCCACCCCCAGATACACACATCCCTCTGCTCCCAGGAACACAAATTACCATTAAGCAAGTAGACATCACTGGCTTTTAAACCCATGCCTCGTGTGGAATTAATTTTTCCATTCAAAAGTCCCCTGCCTCCAACAACAATCCCTGTTTCCTCACAGTGGCTGTGATCACTGCAGTCCCCACAACGTTCATTTGCACCACCACCACACAGGGCTCTCCAGGCTTCTGGTGGGGTTGTGTATTCAACCGTGACAAAACGAGGAGGGCATTTTTGATGTTTGGAAAAGCCCAGAAGGAGATTTCTATTTACTTGCCCTCACACAGCACATTACCAAAGGCAGGAGACTCAGTAGTCAGCAAGCCATGATTTATTTATTCCAAACATCTTCCGTTGCCGGAGATGCAGCGAGTTATTTACTGGGCACACGCTGGTGTGACACGGAGTAAACATCAACAGGCAGATTAACACCAGGATGCTTCCCCCACAATGATATATTCTGATAAAAACCCCTCTATCAAAGAGTTGCTAAAATCCAAGGAAGCATCCCACTGCTTTTGGGAAGCATGGTTAGGGTGCTACCAAGGGGCTATGGGGCTGGAGGTGCTACCGTAGGCAGAGGAGTTGGGAGAGTTAAATTTCTTCCCCTACTAAAGCTGCTGAAAGGTGGGAGAGCTACAAAAAGCTTTGGAAAAGGAAGAGATTAGACACAGGTTCAAATGGAAGGAAATCATTTGGAGTGCTTGGAAAAAGATCATTTTCTAGTCAAGGCAGAGGCGCAGGCTTAAAATATTAATTAAGTGGAAGTCAAGTCTATGTAAACCTTGGGAAAAGATGCCAAGGAACTTAATATATTGAACCTAAAGGTTGGTTCAAATGGAAATACCCATGGGCAAGTTCCAGGGTGGAAATGTAGGTCAGGAGCCTACTTCTCAAAAAGCATCACCCGTAACCCTCCCTCTTTAATGGATGGAGTATTAGTTTAAGAGACAATGGGATTTTTATGCATCCTGTGTGTACATAAAACCTTCATGTGAGCAATCAAACTTTATCCCCTCCCCAATATTTTCACAAGCCCTTCCTGATCTTTGCAGATGATATAAAGGCTAAAAAAAAAAAAAAGACTCCAGGTCTGGAGTTGTGGCAACACCTTCACTGTACACCAGGAGAGGCAAATAACTTAAAGAAAACCAGCTCCTCTTTACTGGTTTTTTACAAGCAAAGGAAAATAAAACCTACATCATCATTATTATTATTGCTACTAGTACTTTGGGAGCAATAAACACGTCCTGGGCTGCACCCCTGGAGCAGGATGTGGGTCCACCAGGGAGTCACTGGTGCTATTGGCCTGAAACACTGCAAATCTGAGCCCTCCTGGACTACAAGAATGATGCTGGACAACCTGATTCTTGTGCCTGAGCTTTAGTTTCTCCTCCTCAAAGTAGAAGTCTTATTTTCTCCTACATCCACCTCTTCCAGCTCTGAAGGGTCGTGTGGGTATGCGAGACTAGTACAAGGGGACCCAGATGCTGCTTTAATAAACATATTTAATGAGAAATAGACAGCCATGATATTAGGGGCATGAAAAGCCAAGAGGAGAGTTAATGGGAAGATAGGAAGTGGTGTGATGGGTAATGAGGTGCCTACAGGGGAAGAAGTAGGAGCAGGGACCAGGGACAAAAGGTTTCTGCCCAGAGCAGGGCTCAATACCTGGGAGGGAAGCAGAGGGTACAGCCCAGCCTTGGCTGAGGGTGATGGGGAGGTGCTGGCTTAATTCTGAGCTGCTTTTCAGGGGTTGGGATTCACTGGGATGTTTCATTACCATTCCTTTGTCCTGGGAAAACTCTTGGCATCGGATGCACATACCATTAACAGAACCAACAGGAGCTGGACCAGCAACACTGAGCTGCTCCCCCATTCACTCCCACAGACCCTTCAGCCAATACAGTCAGCTGAGGACAAAGCATGGGACCTGCACTAGCCCTTTGGGACCTGCACTAGCCTGTTATTCCTCAGAAATCAAAATCACAGCTCCTCCAAGAACCCCACAGAACCTTTTATTCAACATGAGGTTTCATCACTGCCAACCACGAAAGCAAGAATTAGGATTTTCAGTAGTTTTCTTATTTTATAGATTATTACTTTAAAGTACTATCCATTTTTTTAGCTCTTTGGTCCCTCAGCATGTGCTTGCACCAGAAACTATCCATGTTTTCTGCACCCAGTACATGGTCTGGAGGCAGAGATTTGTCTGCTCAGCAGCAAATGTTGCCACATTACACACCATAATTGTAATCTCCTGGCCACAAAACCAGACTTTCCCCTTCTGTGTTGACCAGGGGTCAACACTGATGTGCACCACTTCATCCAAAGTGTTTGGCAGCAACTACTGCAGGCAAAAATAAATAAATAAAAATCCACTCTGCAGGATTTTTCAGCCAGGAGGGGAAAAAAATGCCACTGTATGAAAAATATTAAGGCAGTTTTTAGAGATTTAAAACTTCAGACTTCAGTCCTCCAAGTCATTTAAAAGAAAGCAAAATAGTTTCCAAATCCTTTCTTATTTCTTTAACCTTATTGAAAGCAACCACAAGATAAGTCTAAGGTGTAAATGCACATACAGAATTGATGATCTAAATATATTTCAGATGAATCTCTTGAAATTCAGAGAAAGGAGAGAGGAGAGAGATGGACAGACAGAAAAAAAGACAGACAGCCAATCATGAAGCCTCCTCTTTCCCACCCAACACAACTCAGTGAGTGAAACCACTTTCTCCCGACAGCCACGTGATGCTCTGTACGTGGATACCATGAGCTGGATGCCCCCAAATGGGGTCTGGGTCCCTCTCCCAGATGGCACAGATGCTCCCAGCCACTCCAGGTAGCAGAAGGGGACACCAAGAACACAGCCTGACTTTCAAGCACGTGAAGCATGGAAGGGTCAGACCCCTGCCTCATCTGTTCCCAGAGCAAGAGGCACAGAACCAGAAGCTCTGGCATCTGCAATCCAGAGCATCATGTGGCACAGTTGAAAATTTAAAGTAATTTTCCTTTTTTGTTGTTGTTGTTTGGGGTTTTTTTTCCCCCCACACCTCCCTCCCCCGAGCACCACATGGTGATTTTTGTCCTTTGGAGAGCCAAAGGCAAATCCAGGCATGCTCAACATAGGTTGTCAAAGGGAGAGGTTTCCTAGCAACAACACCAATATGAATGGAGCAGAAGTTTCCTTTCCAATCCCTTATGTGACATTAGAGCAATTCGTAACATACAGGGAAGGGGAGAAGAAGTATCTAAGAAATCTGGTAGTGCATCATCACCCAAATAGATAAGCAAATCAGTTTGTCAAGTTTTGCTCACACCACAATTATCAAGTGTTTTTAAGTGCAAGATACAGCCAGAAAAAGGAAAGAAATCCTGGAGTTTATTCCCCATCCTCTCTCTCAGCCTCACTCACTCCCCCCTGGGCCAAACCCAAGACACAGAGGTAAGGATGCTGTCCCCAGTGAGGAGAGCAGCCATCATCTCAGCTTCTTCTCACAGCACCATAAAAACCCCCTCTGCTTTAACCAGATTAAGCTTCAGGCAATTGCATTTCATCCAAGCCCAGCGAGGTATTTGGTACATTTTAGCAACCCAGCAGTGAAATGTGCAGCTCAGCATCACCCAACTGCAAACCACGTGCCGAGCTGTTTCCTACACAGCACACACAGGCCAAACAAATAGGTGGTGGAAACAAGAAAAACCCATTAGAGCAAGAGAGCAGCTCCACTGGGATCTGCATCCGTGGTCCCATCACTAATGCCCTGCAACTGGGGCCAACAGAGGATAATCAGCAGTAGCTCCTGTGTGCTTCCCACCAGCACCCAAGCATCAGGGTGGTTCCACCTTCCTGCACAAACTCATTCATGCTGCAAGACCACGTGGCAAACTATTGGTTTCCATCTTTGCTGGTATGAAGCACCACATCTCTTTTTTTCTTTTCTTGTTTCCTAATTTTTTATGCTTTCCTCCCCCCATCAGCCTCCTCAGAAACACAAAGATGTCCCTCCTGTAAAGGATCTGTAATTGAAATGTCCACAGGAGTCCCAGCTTGGCCCTCAACCTCTGTTTTTAATGAGTGGTGCATGATAGGTTCCTAAATTAATCCTCTCCTCTGGCAAACCAGGAGCCAAAGTGCTTAACTCAGAGGCCAGTTTTAAATACCTAAAGTTTCAGGATATGAAAACTGAAAATTATGCCTAACAAGAGAACAATGACCCCTCTTATGTCTAGTAGCCCCAAGTTCCCCATATCCCACCACTCAAGGAGGGAACACACCCCGCCTTGATCACATCCAGTAGCAGCTTTTGGAGTTTGCAGCTTAACTGGGAGCTACAGGAGCTGCGAGATGCTTATTTCACAGGGCACTGCACGTGACATCTGTTCAGTTTGGCTTTTGAACCCAAAAAGGGGGTTTCTCTTTGGCAAATCAGTTTCATGGGTCAGGAACTGGCTTCGTTACAGCCCAAGCATTCGGCCAAGGCTATCATTGAGTTTGATTTTGGTACCTTCTCCCTGCGACACAGAGGCCGCTGATCAATCATCCGAGGAGATGAAGAAGTGAAGATGCTAGAAGTGATCAAATAAAATTAATACAGTTCTCTGAGCAGTGCTGGTGTTTTTGACAGATGAGTTTTGAAGAGCTTTCCACTAATTTAACGGGGAGGAAGAAACAATCAGAAATACTGCAGGGCTGAGACTTGGCCAAATGCATCCTGTGCTTGGCAGGGCGGGTTGGTGCTGAGAACACCACCCTTTGCTGTACATCAGCAGGATACAGCAGGGCAGGCCAGCTGGGCCCAGCACAAGAGGAGACTGCAATACAAATGCTAAAAAATGCTGCTAAACCAGATGGAAAGCTTGAAAAAAGGGTCAGAAATAAATCCAGAGGATTTGCATGTTATCTTTTCCATGCAAGACATGGCCGTAGACCTCTCTGGGCCTGTTTTCCTGCACGTGTCTGTGAAGAAAGGGGTGACAGCCCTGAAAAGTGACACACCTCTGGGCAATCTTCATCATGGCAAGTACCAAACCCAGACAGATGTGAGCCAATATCCCATGGCAGAAGCCAGTGTCCCATGGCAGAAGCCAGTACACAATCCCAATAAAGGTAATCTTAATGTATCAAGGCTTTTTTTCCCTCCCCACTTTTGAGTGATAAATAAATAAATATATGTAATTGTATTCAAGAAATCTAAACATTTACTTTAGCAAAAAACATCTGCATTCATTACCAGGCGAGGTATTACAAACAACTCTAAGTGGATTTAGCTGAACTTCTGAGCTATGCAGGCTAATGACTATGCTGACCAGCTTCAAAACCGTGTGAAGACCACTGATTATTTATTAGAAAATGCCTGCACAGAGGGAGAGACCTAATTGTCTGATGAAGATCCCAACCCCTGTGGGTATCACAGCATACTATACCTGTAAGAGTCAGGGCTCATTAGCCTAATCACAAAGACGAATACTGGAAGCAGAGCTCTGCAAAGCTACTGATTTTTTACTTCCTATGAGTTTCACACAAATATCCTTCTTTTTTTTTTTTTTTCAGTATGGTGGGGTTCTTTTTCTTCCTATTTCTATGTGGCAACAGAAAGGCTTCTCCCCCCACAGTTGTCACCACAGACACTGGCAACCCCCGGGCTCCGCGGGGCCTCGGCATCTCCTGCGGGCCCCGATTAATCATAACCAGCCTCTCCCACCACGCGTGGAGCCACGCAGCCTGCTGAAGCCAGAGCAGATGAGGGTGGTCAGCAGATGGGTGGGTGGTGGGGCTAGAGAGTGATCTTTTTGCTCTGCATTAATCTGGCGTGTGCAAGGCACCGCTGGGGCAGGGATTTCTCAGTCCCCGTAATATGTATCACTGATGAGAAGCTGCCCCGTTAATGCTGCTTTGGAATACAGATATAAATTCATCCAGGCTAAAACCCCGTGCCTTCTGGTTATGAGTTTCAACTGCAGATGCATCCAGGAGAGGATTCCTGAATGTCTAATTTTCCTGCTACACTTCCATGCTGTTTGCTTTCCCCTTTTTCCCCAACCCTGTTCCCTCTCCTTCACCAGGCGATGCTGAACAAAGGTGACAGTGACCTTTCACAGGGAGAAATATTGCCAGGCTTCTCTAATCAGGCTGCTTATCCATATCACTGTAGAAAACATCACGAGACTGCATTTTGCATCCTTTCCCTCCAGCAATTCATAACTTGTAAATAAACCAACCAAAAAAATCCCAACCTTTTTTTGTTCATCCAAACCATTTAACCATCAGTGAAAGTTCTCACCCTCAGAGCTGATTTTAATCTTGTTTTAGAAATGGGGTAAAAAGCAGAGGTTTAGGTTTAACTAGTCCAGACTCTAAGAAACTACAAGCCCTAAAAGATCATGCTGTCAGCAAGTCATTCTTGATAGTCAACCTAATCTCCTGTTCCTGATCTCCTCACATCTCTTTCAAGGACAGCTCTTCTTCTGAACTAATGACTATTTTCTTTGCAACTGCACCTCTCAAGTATTGCTCAACTAATTTCACATCCCTCCTCTCCTCGTTGCACTCAGCACCTTCATCTCTCTTCTCAGGAGTCCAGCCCCTCTCTTGAAGAATGCTTCTTGATTTATCAGCATGGTTCTGCTTACAGAAACACTATCAACAAGTGCATCCGAGCTCCATGACTTTGTACACCTACATTTGCCTTAAATCTCCTCAGTGCTGGGGATTTTTCTGCCGTGCTACACAGGAGCCATTCTGCACCCCATTTGCTGCGAGTCCCAAGTTGCACACACAGCTCTGACCTCCAGCAAACACTGCAGCACTATCCAGGTCCCTCACATCAAAAGAAGGCTCCAGATTTCATCATCAGATTTTGCCAGTTTCAGGGGCTTCTTGGCAAGCTTTTGTCCCATCTCAAAATACTAAAGAACCTGAACCAGACAAGGGTCCCAGATGGATCTATCCACCAAGGGGTGTCTAAGCCCACCTGAGCCTCCTGTCTCACACCACATTCAGATGATGGCAACAGAGGTAAAGTCTTCATTGCCCAACCCACCCCCCCCCCCACACACACCAACCACCACAACACCACTAATCCACCAACCCG
>JANHGL010017371.1:0-19368 GCA_024611195.1 Ceyx melanurus
CCCGGGGAGGGGGGGGAAGGAGTGTGGAAGGAATGTGTTGGGGGGGGGTGGGTGGGAAAGACAGCCCACCACTGCATCCCTGCTCCCGGGGAACAGGCGGAGGCGAGAGCTCGGGCAGCAGCACCCGAGCAGGCGGTGAGAGTGCCAGGGAAGAGAAATGCCACTTCTTTTCTCTAATTGCTGTTTATTTCCTCTGCGAAGTATCAGGATAATTAACAAGCTACCAATTAAGAAAAAAAAAAAAAAAAAGAGAAGAAAGAAAAAAAAAAAGTGGTGCATAGGGGAAAAACAGGTACTGGTGCCAAGAGAGATGGGTTGGTGCCAAAGCCTGGAGAGGGGTAGGGGTGGTTGGTTTACTCTTGCTGACCACTTAGGGTCTCCAGGACTCTGGAGGAGCCAGTAATTCCCCAGCAAATCACTGGAGACCTTTGTCAACACAATGGTTGTGCTTCTAGAGGTTTTGCAGGTTAGGATCTCACGTGACCTTTGTCTGGTTGTTGTTTCATCCCTTGGCTGGTTTGTTGGTTCTTGAAGGGGTTTCTTTCTTATGGGGTGGGTTTCAAACCCCCTGAGCATGGCCTAGTGTGGGTTTTGAGCATCTGACACCCTCTTGTGATGCAGGGACAAGCCAGGAGGGCTCAGTGTCTCTGCAGGCAGCCCTGCAAATACTGTAAATAGGCAGCCTGGTGCATCTCTTGTTGCTCATAAGCAGGGGGGATTGCCACACGCTTGTCCCCAAATGGCAGTGCCCAGCCAGCTGCATATTCCCACTGTGGCAAGGAGGCTTTGTGTCCTCCCCTCCCTCCCGTTCCTTCCTCCACATCTTTCCCCCAGCTTGCAGTCCCAGCTGGCAGATGGTGCCTTATGCCAGGCTAGATGCTGGAGCAACACAAGAGGCAGTTCTCAGCTCCCACTTAGGTTTCCCAGGCCCAGCAAAGGGCGTTTACTCAGGGGTAGTGATTTCCATCAGTTCCATTCCCTCCCTTTGTTCCCAGGAAGGGACCAACACCTCCAGCAGCCCATGCCCAGTCTCAGACACCATGTCTGAGTCCTCTCCTTCAGCCAGTGCTTTGGCAGGGGTGGTGCCATCCTGCTGCCTTGCCCAGAGGGGCTCAGAGATAGTCTGGGGCTTTTCTGCCTGGCTCTTGTGAAAGAGGAGGAAAGCAAGTGCTTGTCTCTGCTGCTGTGAAATACAGCATGTGAAAAGCCACCCTTGCCCCCAGAGCTGAAGTCATCAGTTTCCCATCCAGCTGTGACCCCTGATGTAGAGAGGGGTGGCTGGGTGACTTCACTGGGTTCTCTTGACCCAGCTGAACTGCTGGCACAGCAGGGAGAGGGGCTGCCTAAAAGCTCCTGAGTCGCCTCCCAGTGCCACGTGTGCTGGGAAGCAGCCGAGCACTAGGATTTCTGTGCCCTAAACACCCCCAAAGGGCTGCTGCTGGCACCACCTCACCACACTGGTGAGCCCCCCAGTTTTGAAACCTCCCCTGGGCACCCAGTGAGGCTTGGCTGAGCTCACCTCTGAGGCTGGGAAAGCTCTGCCAGCCCCATGGCCGATGGAATCTGATTCCCTGCTTGTCTCCTGTCAACGTCACTTCTATCCCCTCCACCCCTCCTGTCCTTCCCAGCATCTCTCCTCCTCTCTTGAAGTCTTTGGGAAAAGTTTCGTGGGGAGGAAGGGGAAACCCTGGGCATAAACCCCAAGAGGCTTTAGGGTATCATATAAGGGGCAGAAGGGGAGGCTTCTGCACATGTGCAGCAAGGCAGAGTGCTTGCACCCCACAGAGCTGGCTGAGTTGGGCATCCTTATGGTGAGGCCACCTGGAGCTTCCCCACAGGTCATCCCCCCAGTCTGAGGGGTTACAGCCACCCCAGTGCAGCTCCAGCTCCCCAGTGCAGCCCTTTCCCTGCCTCAGAGGCTCTGCTCCTCTCCTCGCCGCCCCGTTTACCTTGGCTATATTTACATGTCTATTTTATGATTTCAATTTTTAATGCTTCTGCTCTTTGAAGATGCTTAATGCTTTGGAGTGGAACATTTTCTTCTGAGTCCTGAGTGCCAATTGAGGACAGACCAATAAATCAACTAATAACTGGAACCTCATTTTCTGCTCCCATGGCTGTGAATTAACCCTCCTTGTACTGCCCAGTCTCTGCTGGTGCTTCCCCCTCTGCCCAGGTAGGACTTGGCTCTGGTGCTGTGCCAGGGGTGGCCAGGCAGGTGTTGTCTGTACTGGGTGTAACCACAGCAGGTGTTTTCCTGCTGCCTGTGCCTGCCTGTAAGTCCCTTGGCTGGGTGGCATCAGGCCTTTGGGTTTCCCATGCTGGGCTGGATCTTAAGTGGTGGTTTCCAGCTGCCACTGTCTTTCTCTGCCCTCACCCCCCATTGCTGGATGGTCAGCAGAGCTGCAGATCAGCAAGGCCTCCTGCAGAGAGGGAGGGAACACAGGGGATGGGGCTGGCAGGTCACCTGGCGTGGCCCAGGCTGTTCCCAGGCAGCTCCTCAGGGATTTGTGATGCCACAAAATCCAGCACCTCTAACTGCAGGAATGACATCCAGAGAAAGGCTCTTCCCTGCTGCTCACATGGGTGCCCCAGAGCCCAGCCACGTGTGGCAGAGCTGGAGGAATCCCTCAGGAAGGTTCCCTGTCTCCCTGTCACCTGCAGCCTGAGCAGGTGAACCTCTGACACATGAGAATGTGCTCCGTGCTCTGAGTCTAACAGAAAGTGGCAGATTTTAGGTAAATCTTCTTTCCAGCTCTTCACCCAGGCCCATAAAGGCTGAGGACTTTCCACACTGCTGTCTTCATCTGTCCAACTCCATTTACTGTTCTCATTCATCTCAATACCATCTAAACCTCTAAAGAAGCACCCGCTTTTACCACCTCCCATAGCAGCGAGTTGCTCACGGGGCACCCATTCTGCCCCTCCACCCACACAGACTCATGTGCTTGAGGATTCAGGAGCTACCCTTGATCTCAAGACATCCTTCCCAGAGACAGGATGCTGGGATTACTCTGCTGGAGCACTCTTGGCTGCTCTTTACCTTCTGACTCAAAGGGGTTGGGTGCAAGAGCCTCTGCTCCTGTGTGTCTGGAGCCTGCTGACGTGGTGTGGGTAGGCCCTGGGGAAGCCCTGGTCTCTCTGTGCCCTGGCATTGGTGCCATGGAGGGGGGAGCAGGCCTTCCTGAGGCCCCAGTGCTGCCTAATGAGATGCTGAAGCTTCATTAGATGGTCCTGGAGACAGGCACATCTCCCCTGGTCCCATCCCTTAGCAATAGCAGGAGGTCGTGGCTCTGCCGTTCCCCCCACCTTTGGTTTTCTTGAAACAAGCTTCTCTTCAGTGCTGTGGTTTTACTTCCACAGGCTGGATCCCTGCAGATCCATCTGCCTGACTCTCTGCAGGGGTTGGGCCTCCGCTCCAGGTGCCTGGTGGCACCAGGGGACTGTGCTCAGCCAGGGTTTGAGTCCCACTGTTGCTGTCAGGAGTGATTTGTCCCCAGGGAGCTCTTCTGGTGTTTGGCTCGGAGCGGCCTGGCCCCCGGCCAGCTCGTTGTTGGCAAGAGGGTTGGCATTGCTGCTCCAGCATGTGGCTGATGGCTCAGGCTGCCCATCGCCATCTCCAGTGTTCCCAGTGGGCACTGGGGAGAGGATGGGGAGGGGCACGGGGCCCAGCTCCTTCCAGCCTCGCGCTCTATTGCGCTCTAATGGTCCACGTCGTGTTTATCCATAATTATCACGGGGTGACACAGTTACAGTTTCCAAAGCTGTACACAAATGCTTAATAACCCAGGGGAATGTTTTCCCCATCGTTAACTGGCACAGGAGCTCCCCCACCTCTCTCCCTTCCCCTGGTCCAGAGCAAGCCCAGCGTGTTGAGTCATCTTAGGGCTGCAGCCTGGTCCCCTCTCTGCTGGGGACCTGGACACCACCTCCATCCCCTCAGGCAGCTCTGGCAACAGAGTCAGAAGGTGTCAGGGATAAAATTTTCCATTGGAAAATGCCATTTTTTGTCAGGCTGCATGATCAGAATCAGCGTGTAGCCACAAAACCAAGATTCAGGTGGGAGAATAGCGGAGCAAATCATTCTGGCTTCTGTCTGTTGACAGCATCCAGGAAATTCAAATGGATCGCTTTGATTTGACGTGTTTTGACTTTTTTGTTTTAATTTAATATGCAGGTTCTATTTAACTTTTTATTATGGCTCATGTTTGAGAAATGAAATACTTTTTCCCTTACTGCAGCAAATTGCCTGGATGTTTCCCGGCAAAATGCGAGGGCTTGGCTTTTTCCGGAGTCCTGTGCTGCGGGTGAATTTGATTCATTGAGCTGAATGGGAAACAAAACTTTTAATGTAGGAACCTCTCACCAGAACTTGGGAAGACGCTGCCAGCAAAGAGCCAAACTCATTTGTACAGCACACTGCAGCCTCCAACTCTCGTATCATCTCCCTGATAGATGTGTTTCAACACCAATTATCCAAGCCTCATTTGCTCTAGACTCAGAAGACCATGTCCCGTGACATCTATTAATTGCATTTAAAATCTCACATTATCCTAAATCTCCAGGACTCAGTAGCTGGGATTGCTCAAGCCTGGGATTTTGGGAGGGCAGGCGCGTGCGGTGGTGCGGGTGTTGCTGCTGCCAACCTGAAAGGGCTCTGTCCCTGCCTGGTATCCCTGTGGGTATCTCCCAAGCCTCTCCCACCCCCCCACCAATTCCTAGTTGGGTTGGATGTTTGAGGTGGCTGATGTGACAGTTGGGTCCCCAGGTTGGGCAGCGTGGGGCGAGCGACGCTGGCAGTGCCAAGCACGAGCCGTTTGCCTCCGCTTTGCCAAATACTTATTGTTCCTGCTTCTAACTTCTGCAAAGCAGGGTTTGCCAAGGCTCCAACATGAATCATTCATTAATTCCTGGAGGGTTGGGGTTTTTTTGTGTGTGTGTGTTTGTGTGTTGGTTTGCTTTGATAGTTGAAAACAGGGAGTGTTTGTGTATGGTGGGAGGCACCATAGGTGCAGGAGAGCAGAGGTGCATTTGGGGCTGTTTCACACTCCCCAGTCAGGAGGGTGCTGCAGGTGCCCGGCTTGCCCCAGTACCCTGGGCTGGGCTGTAATTGCTGCCAGGCTCTGCCAACAGCCAGACTCCTGCCCTCAGCCTGTCTGCTGGTCTCTGTGCAACAAAACACATGGGTGCCTGTGGCTTTGGGCATCCCTCCCTCTTCCTTTTCATCCTCCTTCTGCACCTTGTGGTGGTGTAGGGTGTCCACAGTACCCAGAGAGCCCTTTGCCTAGAGCATTGTTCAACACAGGACCTCTGGGGTGGAGCGATGGTGTGGAGCTGCTTTGCTTCCTTTGGAAATGTCATTCCCTGAGAACATCTTGGGCAGTGCAGGTGGAGGCAGAAGGCTCAGAAGGGCACCAAGAAAAGGCTTGGGAAAGGCAAGATAAGAAGATGAATAAGGTCTCATTAAAAGAAAAAAAATATATTTTCATTTACTAGGGCTGCCTCAGGATTGTGAGGAGTGGAGTAAGATCCCCAGTAAGATCTCACCTGGAGGCTGAAAACCCAACTTCTTGTGCAACCAGTGCTCTGGACCCCAACCACCCCGATGCCTCACTGGCAGGGTTGCTCCAGTGTTTCAGTGCCACATTAGACTGGGGAGCCCCAGGCGGGTTGATCTCATGGTGCTGAAGAGGAGGGTTGGCCACAGCCATGGCCATGGCAGGAGGGCAGGAGCAGCAAGCCCTATCCTCGTGCCCCAGAGCTCAAGGACAGAAAGGAACAGGCTGTGGTTGTGATAATTCCCAGACCCCTGAGCCTCTGTGAGCTCTTTCCATTTCCACACTCTTGCTGGTTCAATAACTCGTTCCTTATTGACATTTTTATTCCGAACACAGGGAAAATGCCATCACAGTAATTGCAGCCCATGTAAAGCAAGGCACTGTGCCATATCCTCCAGAGCATCTCCTTCTCCTGTCCCCAGCTCTGTAAGGCCCAGGTGGAAACAAGCAGTGGCTTGGCCAGAGGGACCCGCACGTGCCACAGAGCTGTCACTGATGGATGAGTGGGACACAGGCACCTTCCTCTCCTTGCAGGGCTGGTGGTAACACCAGGTCTAATTGCTGTGCTAACAGCTAGACCTGCTGCCTCCAGGAACACTTACAACCGCAGGTATCTTGTGGTTTCTAACACCACCAGCAATCCCTCTTGCTCTCCTGTTTACTGGCGTGCAATGGCAGCCCCTTGATGTCTGCCAAACAGCCTTCCATCTCCCTGCAAGGAGTGACAGAGCCGTGGCTATCCAGATAGAGGCTAATAAGAAGGAAAAACCCTCTGGGATCCAGGGAAAAAAAAATAAAAATCTGTGTCCTGTAGGATGTAAACAAAAATAGAAACGCTCTTCCCTCCCTCCACCCCCAAAAGCATTTGATAAACAGAAAACATAGGAAATGTGTAATTTTGCAAAGCCACAGTAGCCACCTTTGTTGTTTTTTTCCTGCAATAAGCCAGGGAATGTTTAATGCCTGAGTGGAGCAGAAGCTGTAATGTTGTAAAATGATAGTGCAGGGGAGCCAGCTGCTTCTTGCCTGAAGTCTGGAGAACGGGCTCGCTGCTCCAGGGCTGTGCCTATGGCTGCATACCTGCTGCACCTGCTGCACCCTGCCTGTTAACAAGAGAAGACTGTGGGGTTCCTACATTGCACCATCCATGGTGCCAGGACCAGAGTAGAGCTGCAGGCTCTGGGAGAGATGCTTTCCCTGGCATTTGGAGCAGGACAGTTGGGGAGATGGGCTGCAACTTGCCAGGGTTCCCTGTTTAACTCAAAGAAACCTTGGGATGTTGTTGGTTACACATGGGCTGTGTGGTGGTGAGGACAGGCACAAGGGATGTGGTGGGAGGGTCTCTCTGCAACTCCCAACTCTGGTTTTGCAAGCAGGGTGGTAGAAGAGTGAAAATGAAGCAAGCACACAAGCAGACACATGAGCTTCGTGGCTCTCAGGATGGCTTTGCAGTAGTGTGTGTCGAAAGGGGATTTCTCTGGCACACCCCCAGCACAGGGGTGTTGGAGGACTCAGTGCAGCCCTGCCATGGATTTGCACCTGATGACAGCCGTGTGCATCCTGGGGTTCTCCTGCTAAGGCCTCTGAGCCAGCCCAGCACACGGGCACCTGTATGAAGCAGGGCATCATGCAGGTGTGAATAGGCAGCACTCAACTCCAAAACTCTCAAAATCAAACTGCCCTGTGGCACCACTCCTGCTGAGGTCAGGGCAAGTTGTGTCTGCTCGTGAGAGAGCCAAATCTGCCTTCCCCTTCCCTCGCTGAAGGTTGTGCCACAGTGCCCTCAGCAGCTGGCTAATCCATCTGGTGCCCTTCACCCATCAGCAGACCCATGCATCTCCAGTGCCTGCTGGGGTTGTGCCGAGCCGCGCTGCTGTCCCATCCCACTCCAAGGGAGCAGCAGGGAGTCTCTGCAGGGTGCAGACCCATCATCATTGGCAGCCTGGCTGCCAGAAACCAGCGAGTTCTATCTGTAGCACTGCTTGCCTCTGGTTTGATGGCAGGAGTGGTGAAATAACACCCATGGGACAGGAAGGATACCGAAATTACCATCCCGCCCTTTGGAATTATTTCACAGTCGACGTAGCTTTCCTGTCCGCTGGGTGAGATTTTACCCAGACATTGCTCCAAGGATCACTGTCTTACATTAATCTCTTTCTGTTGATGCACCCAATAAAACGTGATATTCCCCCCTAGTGCTCCCACAGCCTGGTTGGTGTCTGAGCAGCGAGCTGCCGCCGTGCACGGGCCACGGTGTTTGCCCTGAATGATGATGGGCTGCTGTGGAATTGGAGTGGGGTGCAGGTTCACTCCTTGTATTATAACCCGGGGCTAAGCAATGACTAAATATATACCTTTATTTTAATTTCTTATCACTGCTGCTGCTATTAAAAGCTGTGCCTGGTTGAACTCCCACTGGTAGCGCCTAATTGGTGCTAGAAGCTTTGGCAGAGTTTGCATCCAGGGCCCAGCTTAGTGAGACTCACAGGTGAGGTAGGGCTGGTTTTCCCCAGGCAGGGCTTTGGCCCAGACCTGCAGAGCCATTCCAATGTGTGCAGCTGCTGGATCCCAGTTTGGGTGGGTCTGGCTCCTGGCCTGAAGCTAGGTGCAGTGCAGTGTGACTGTGCGAACCCTGCGCCGTCCCCAGGAGAGCTGCAGCCCCAGCAGCACACGTCATGCTCCTGACGTGGATTTTCTTGGCTCAGTTCCCTTTTGCTGACCCAGCAGGTTTGTGGGATTGTTTGTTTCCAAGGCATACAGGAGTGAGTGGCTTTGCCTGGGCAGCCAGAACCAAAACCCAAACTGGTTTGCTGTTTTTTTTCTCCAATCTGTCCCATTTTCTATAGAATTGTGAATTTTGGGATGGAGTTTAAAGAAACTTAGGCACCTAAAGATGGAGAGAGGAGCTGAGAAAGATGAAATATCTACACCCTGTTTGCTTGCCTTGTAGACACACATCTGCATTCTAAATGGCTTTCAATATCTGGCTGTTAGGGCCAGGTAAAGCTAATTGTATGAGTAATTCTGTTGATTTATCTACTCCTGTAAACACTGACAGAATCAGCCCCCTCCCCCCGTTACTCAATAGAAAACACTTCCCAGCAGAAAATACAAACAAATCGCTCTTCGTATCATAACATTTTCAAATAAAAATATCAATAAGGAGCTAAGTCAAAACTGCATTTTAGATTCTGCAGATTATTCAGCAGAAAAGGCAAAAACAATGAAGCTCCTCCGAGGATGATAATAAGCACACACAGACATATTGCTTTTTCAGATCACAAAATCTCAATACCTAAGATCAGTAGAAAACTAAGTAGAAAATGCTTTTTATAGGATTCAAATTCCAATTAAATTAGAGCAGATTATTCAACAAGAAAGCCTACAAAATGAAGTCTCAGTTTATGTATTGGAAAGCAAAATGCAAATACGTTGCTTTCCGGCTCGCAGGTTTTCAAACCAGAAGACAAACTTACTTTAAGTAAAAATTATTTCATTCAAATTCAGGAGGAATCGACTCAGGCAACTGATCCTCAACTGAATTATTCAGCTTTTTTATCAACAGACTTATTTCTTCCCTCTTTATTCTTAATTTGCCTATTCATAAATTCCACCGCTTTGTCAGTCATAAGAAATACTTTCCAGTAGCATTGACAAAGCAAAAATTAGCAGGGAAGAGAACTGGCACATAAATGCTCTGCTGCAAAACACTTCCTTGCAACGTAAGACATTTTTCTCTTCCTGGAGCTTTGATGCCAGCAGAAATCAATGGGATCAGCTCAGCCAACCCTCCTGTGCTGAGCTTGCCACGGGGCCTCCATCCAGGCTTTGGGAACTGACCCCCACCTTGTGGTCTCAGAAGCTGTGTAGGGGGACCTGGTGACAGGTCCTGGCTGGAATCCCCCAGGGAACATCTTTGCTTTTAGAAGCTCTGCTTTGGGCTGGAAGGTCACAGAGATGGAATCACAGAGTCACAGAATCATGGAATCACAGAGTGTTATGAGTTGGAAGGGAACTCAAAAGATCATTGAGTCCAACCCCCCTGCCAGAGCAGGATCACCCAGATCAGGTCACACAGGAACAGATCCAGGTGGGTTTTGAATGTCTCCAGAGAAGGAGACTCCACAACCTCTCTGGGCAGCCTCTGCCAGTGTCTGTCACCCTCACTGGGAATAAGTGCTTTCTCAGATTTATGTGAAACCTCCTCTGTTCCAGCTGCACCCATTATCCCTTGTCCTATCACTGGATGTCACTGAACAGAGCCTGGCTCCATCCTCCTGGCATCCACACTTTACATTTTGATAAATATCCATGAGGTCCCCCTTCAGTTTTCTCCAAGCTCAAGCTCCCCAGCTCCCTCAGCCTCTCCTTAGCAGGGAGATGCTCCACTCCCTCCATCACCTCTGTGGCTCTGCACTGGACTCTCTCCAGCACTTCCCTGTCCTTCCTAAACTGAAGGGCCCAGAACTGGACACAAGATTCCAGATGCAGCCTCCCCAGAGCAGAGCAGAGAGGTGCTGCAGGGCAGAGGGACCTGCTCTTCAACAGGCAGCTCTGTTTCTCTGTTTCCTTTGCTCTTAAACAGCAGTGGCTTCTTTCCAGCCTGCAATTGCCTGGCTTTGACTTCCATCATTACGTGAGCTCATGTGGGTCGTGGGTGTTTCTAGGGGAAATACCGGTGATCATAAATCTTTCCTTTTGATCTGCAAACATCAATCTTTGCTGAACTAAAGAAGATTCAAAGGTTGCAGGAAAAGAGTTTTGAGTCAGAGGGGATAGAACTAGATGAAAAACTCAGCTCTGTAATTTTGTTAGGAATGGGGAAATATTTTAAGAGGGGGATTAGATGTATCTTTAAATGCAGAATTTACAAAGAAGGGAGGGATTTCTTCAGCTGACACACGGGAGGAATTGTAGGACCTTAGAAACAACGTGTAAAACCTCGTTAAATAGGAGTAGCTTCCACAAATCTGTCCAGCTTTCCCAAAGAACCTTGAACCTTCCTTCTTGCCCTGGTCTGCAGCTCTTTGCTGCTGTGGCTGCAGAGCAGTAACCACCCTGCAGGCACTATGAGCTGACAAGCCACATCCTGGGACCCTGGAGCTGCCACGTGGGAGAGTCAATGCAGTCAGGGTCCCTCCTCCACATCCCTGCTGATTCCCCCTGATTTCTCCAGGCAATGGGCTGGCCATGAGGCTCGTGTTAGCTGGAGGAGTGGAAAGGGCAGCGGACGCCTTGGGTCAGAGGTGGGACTTTGAGGGTTAGATGTCTGCTCTGGAAACATTGCCTTGTGTCTTCACTGCAAAGTGTCTCCTCTGGCCTCATCTCCCAGTTTGGAGGCATCACAGAAGAGAAACCCGTGATGCTTGTTGCCATTTTCCCATCTCTGGAGAGCAGGCAAGGCTGGAAGAGGACACAGAAGGGCCGCAGGGACCAGAGGTGGTTGCCAGAGAAGCACTAACAGAGAGTGACAGCTTGGACCCAGCACCCTGCTGTGGCCGGGGCACGCTGTGCCCGTGGCTTGTGGGCATGTGGCACCCAGCCCCATCCAGCCCTGCTGTGAACAACCCCTGCTGAGGAGTTTTGCCTCCTGGGTTGGGAGAGAAACGCTGGAGATTTTGGCAGCAGCCCAGAGAGCAGCTGGGGTTTCTGGCACCCAGGAAGCTACTGAAGGTGGTTTCTGGCTTTGAGAGACACATTTCTTCTCCATCATTTCTCACATGGGGGTGAGGGTACCCCATCCTTTGGTGCCCCAGCTGCGAGGGAGACTCCCTGTGCAAGATCTGGGAGAGAGGGGCTCCCATCACCCTCCAGCTTCTAATGCACAGCTGATAACATAGAGGTTGATGGCAGAAGGAAGCCCCAGCCTCTGTCCTCTTGCCCATGTGAGCTGTGCCTTGTGCCCATGAGGGAAGAGCCCTCCCAGGGGCTGGGATTCCCCCCCCAGGGTGTGTCTCAGAGATGCTTCATCAAACCATCAGTGCCTTGGGCACAACAAGGGCACAAAACACACAGCAGGGGTTGCCCATGGTCTGGGGGAGCTGGAAAGGGAGAGGCAGAGAGTGAGGGAAAAGGGAAATGAGGGGAGAGGGAAGGGGGGTGAAGAAGGGGGATAGGGGACTGGTTCCCATTTCAACTGCCTGTGGCATCCCCTCCTGGCAGAGGGTAATGGGCTTTCTGCAGAGCTCTGCTCTGCCGGGAGGGAATGAGAAAGCAGTGTCAAATGCATGTTTGAAATGTCAACAGAAGGGCCCTGCAAGATTGACTGCAGAATCGTGAAATATTTAATTCTTTCTTTCCTTAAGAAGAGAGATGTTATTCTGGATGAAAGATTCATGCAGGGGGAGGAGGGCAAGAGAGGAGGGGGGGGAAGAAACGTGCGGGGAGAGGGAGAGACCGGCTGGCTCCCTCTCTCCCCACTACCCCTACCAGGGTGCTCGTTTGATCTGCCTGCTTATTACTCATCACTGGAAACGTTGGATGCTGCTTCATTATCTCAGCCTCGTTTATTTCTATCAGCAGATTTTCCCTTTCTGCTGCCTTCATCTTTGCACAGATGTCTATCGCAGAGCACGTGCCCACCTGCGTGACAGCTCCCAAGCCCCAGGCAGCCCTGGCATGGGCTGACAGGAGCTGGGAACATGGTTGGTGGGATGGGCCCTTGGTGGGATGGCCACAAGGAAGCCATCGACACCAAGGAGTGGCAGAGGGGTGTTCTCTTGAACCTCTCTCCAGGCCTGCAGGTTTTATGCAGAAGGCTTGTTTTCCCACGTGGGATACCATGGTCTGATGGGATCTTCCCCCTCTGCTCTGCTCAGGTGAGGCCACCTCTGGAGTATCCTGTCCAGATTCGGGCTCCCCAGTTCAAGAGAGACTGGGAACTACTGGAGGGAGTCCAGAGGAGGCCATAGAGATGCTGAGGGGCTGGAGCATCTCTGTGCCCAGGACAGGCTGAGAGCCCTGGGGCTGTTCAGCTGGGGAAGAGCAGCCTGAGAGGGGAGCTGAGGAATGCTGAGCAAGAGATAAAGGGCCCCTGGGGAGCAAGAGGATGGAGACAGACTCTGGTCAGTGGTGCCAGTGACAGGACAAGGGGCAGTGAGCACCAACTGGAACCCAGGAGGTTCCACCTGAACAGGAGGAAAAATGTCTTTGCTGTGAGGGTGTCAGAGCTCGTCCCAGGCTGCCCAGAGAGGTTGTGGAGTCTCCTTCCCTGGAGAGATTCCAAACCCTCCTGGACATGACTCTTCTGTTTGGGGTTCACTGAATGGGGAGCCTGTGAACCCCTTTTTCTCAGCAGCTTGTTCCAGGGCTGTAACCTGCACCCTGCCCCATGTTGTGCTATCAGCTCACGACAGTGACAGCTGATCTGATGGGTATTCCTTGTTCAGGCTTCAGAGCCTGCTGGCCAGTGGAGCTCAGCAGAGGCCTCTGGCATCTGTGGTAATGTCAATACCAGTGATAATCCATCTAAGGTCATGTTAGCGAGGCCAGAACCAGCTGAGAAAGCATCACCCCACCCCTGCATTTCTTGAGAGAGAAATGAGTCCCCTACCAGCAGCAGGAACAGAGATGTAAAATTCCAATAGCAGTAAAAGAAAAAAAAAATGTTGAAAAAAACACCCCTTTTGATTCCACTGAATAGGGTTTTTCAAAAATAACTTCAAAACATTTTGATAGTTGCTTTTCATTTCTAGTTCTTTTTGCAAAACTATATATTACCTTAGATTTATTAAGCTAAAAATTGATTTTTCCTTTCATTTTGAACACGTCAAAAAATGGGACATTTTGACCTTCTGAGCCTTTTCCCAGAATTTTTTGGTGAAATGGGTAATTTGTCACAATTGATCCTTTTTTTGGAAGGCTTTGAATTTCAACAAACTGGTATTTGCTGATGAAAACACATTTAGTTGACAAATTCTCAAACCAGCTCCGGTGGCTGTGATTTCAGGTTTCCAGAGCAAGGTTTTGGTCCACGACTGGGAGGAGCTTTCACATCACGTGGGGACACCAAGAGCAGACACCTCTCTGACAGTCCCAGCTCTGCCTGGTTCAGGCTGAGAGCAGAGCCCTGGAGCTGGAAAGGGCTGTGGTGGGTGTCCCCTCTCGAGTCCCCTGGGCCACCTGTGTCCCTACTCTGCTCTGTGCAGCTCCAAAACCCTGAGGGGTGGCTCCTCTCACACCTCCCCACTGAACCCACATGTGCTGGCAGCTCAGGCATCCAAGCTCTCACACTCACTGTGGTGTTAAACCTTGATAAATGGCTTTAATATTTAATTGGTCTTTAAAAAGCATAAATAGCAGGATATTAAATGCAACTCCTCAGGCAGAATAAGGCGAGTAATGGGTGTTTTCTGAGGCTTGTGTGTTTTTTGAGGGTCCAGTGTTTGTTGTGCAGTGGCAGTGCAAAAAGCACCTCTCGGATGGGAATAAGGCCGTGGAGAGAAATTGGGGGGTCCCTGAGTCCCAGGGCTGTGTCCTCTGCAGGTGACAGCAGCAGCAGGTCCTCCATCCACCGTGCAGCCGTGTGCAGTCCCCCCAACATGGGATTTCCCTCCCAAATTCCAACCTCCAGCTGTGCCAAGGTTTGCAATGGACTCCAGCTCCAGCCCCACACTTCCCAGTGTGAGTCCATAGCTTGGGAAGCTGATTCCACTGCCCCACTGAGAACACACTCCAAAGCTTGTGCCTGGCTGTCACTAAGGGCACGTTCTGGACTATAAAGCAGATGTACAGGCAGATAAGTCTTGGGAAAATGAAAACAAACATAAAAAAGCCCCTACTCAGACATCTTTTGGAAGTTCACAGAAAGTTCAGCTGAGGTGCTGAGGGAAAATTTAGGTTTCCTAGGGAAGCTGGGGTTCAGTCATTCCCTCCTAACCACCTGAGCCATCACAGAGGAGGGGGGGAGTAATGCCAAGAGCATCCTCCCCTGCCATCACCAGCATACTCGGCCGACTCCTTCAGCACCGCCAGAACAAGTGGTGGGTGAACCTCCACACATCTAAAGGCTGATTTTTCAATCAGACAAGCACTTAAGCCTCCCAGAGTTCAGGTACTTGTCTCTCTGCTGCCACTCCTGCCTCTTCAGCATGAACAAGTGGGCTGGAGATCCCAAGAGAACGAGCTTCGCTCTGAAGTTTGCCAGAGCCTGGGGCTTGCAGGTTGGGGGTGGCACGAAAATAGCCGGTCTTCAAGCTCGGCTCCCTGCAGCTCACCCACAGCAGTGTCTCAGCCACCGTCAGCTGCTTCTAAACAGGGACAAACGCTCCAGGCCTTTGGCAGCAGCACAGGGAGCTGCCACTAAACACACAGGAATAATGATCCCACTGCTGGGCCGGCCCTGCAAGAGCAGAGATGCCAGGAGGGAGCGGAAGCAGCAGCAGCAATAAGAATAACAAACAAGGAGGGATCCAGCAGGGAAAGGCTTGGACTGAGCACTGCGTGGCAGGGCCACAAGGGGCTTTTCTGGAATGGGCTGCCCAGTGAGGTTGTGGAGTCTCCTCTGGAGACATCCAAAACCCGCCTGGATGCGTTCCAGGGTGACTTAGTCTAGGTGATCCTGCTCTGATGGGGGGGTTGGACTAGATGATCTTCTAGGTCCCTTCCAACCCCTAACATTCTGTGATTCCAAGGGTGGGACCCAGGACCCATCGGAGGGAGGTAAGAGGCAAGGAGCAGTTTACACCACACCCGTGCAGCACCCAGCCCACCACAACCACGCCTTGGTGGGCAGCGGGGACATCCCTGCGCAGGCAAAGCCTTCTGCTCTTCCTCTCTCCAGATGGAGCTGTTGGGGGTGGTGTGCCAGCCTGGATCAGGCAGATCTTGCTGCCGTGCCATGCCATGCCATACTGGCAGTCCCTGCCTGCCCTCTCCTTGCTGCCAGCCTGCCCTGACCAGCATTTCCCACCGAGAGCAGAAACTCTGTCCCATGGGACCCACCACATGCATGTTGGTCCTTCTGCTCACAAAACCTGCCCAAAGCAAGGTGGAGGAAGGCTCCGTAGTTGTGTAGGAGCTAGCAGCATCTGACTCTGCTTTTTCCTCTCTCTGTTTTTTTTCCCTCCTTCCTACACTTTTAGGCTTCCTCCTCTGCACAACCAAAACATTTTGGAGACTCTGCACTCCATGCTAGCCTATTATTCACAGAACCTCCTATCTCCCTGCTTCAGGATGCTGCCTGGATCCGACCAATTACCAGCTCCCTTGATGTATAACACCATAAAACCCTTAACCTCATTATAGAAAATTTCTTTTGAATGGCCTTTAAAAACCATCTCATTACACAGGAAGAACTGTAATTACCTTTAACAAGACAGAGATATTGTGCAAGCGAGTGCGTTTGGGCTGTCAAAACAGCAGCGGTGGGAGTTCATCTCCATCCAGTTTCACCACAAGGGCAAACACTTTGTAATTTGCTCCTCTGTCCTGCTCTTCATCCCAGCCCTCCTCCTGCCTCCCATTCCTCCTTTCTCCCCGCCTTCTCCAGGCAAACCCAGCTCCTGGCTTGGCTCCACTTTCTGCAGCAAGCTCGTCTTGCCCAGGTCTCATCTCTCAAAAGCTGCTGGTCTCTGCAGGCTGAGCAAAGCTCTGGCAAAGCCCATCCCAGCTCTGAGAGAACACGTGGTCATTGCTGTCCAAGAGCTGCCGAGGTTCCTGGCTGGGCTTGGCCAAGTGGAACCAAGAAGGAGGTGATGATGTCGCTCCCAGGCCCTGCCATGTTCCCGTGGTACCTGAGCAAGACCACCTGGGTGGAACAGGGAGGGCCAAATGCTGCTTTTCCTTCACTGCCTTTCAGGGAAGAAGAAAAATGCTCTTTTTTTAGGGCTCCTTCCAGCTTGGGCCACCCCTGAGAGGCAGGGGAGCTGTCCCTGTGGCCTGGTGGGGTCCAGCTTTTTGCTGCCACGTTACAGCTCACCCTTGGTGGGGGACTGGAGGGGTTAAGTTGTTTTCCTTACTGAATGCGTGTGACTCAAAAGAAGAGATTTTTTTTCCAAACAAATTTTTTTTCCATCCCATCTGTCACTAATGTCAATGCACTGCTTTGCCCAGATCCACCCTACAAATCTAACATTATTTTAGAAAAATCTGAGTACGTGTTGCCAGAGCTGTGACATTTTCCATTTCTTGGGAAGGAGCTGTTGCAGTTTTTAACCCTTGGCGTTCACCCCAGGAGGCTCCACCACCCTCAGCCCCTTCTTCTCCACCCTCTCCTGAGGAGTTTCTGGCTGTTGGTTCTTTATTTCTAGCCTTTATTTCCAGCAGGGTCTCTTTTAGGTGCATTTTCATATTGACAAAGAAGTGATGTTTACCAGCACCCCCACCTTTGGCAGGGCTCACTCTGGCATTGCACTTGGATAGAGAAAGAGCATTTACAACGAATTTCCCCTGGTTTGGAACATTTGTGAGCAAATAAAAAGGCAGCAGCCAGATCCGGGGTGCAGCCAGGACCTGAGGGGTACGAGGGAGCAAAGGCCCCAAAAAGGCAGGGGGACCTCTCTTCCCAGCAGCCACCCCTCTGTCCCTGCTGTCCCCAGCACTGGCTGCAATGCGAGTGGTACTGGGCAGTGGCACCAAAACCAGTATATGGGGACTAGGGGCTGTCTGGAGGCCCCTGGCACAGGTGGATCTTTCCTAGGGGCACACAGCCCCTCACCTTGGCTGTGCTGCTAAAATGTGGTTTTCTGCTGCCCAGTGGAGAGGAGAGGGTGGGTTCTGAGAGCCCAGCTGCCCCCAGGCAAGCTAATTGCTTGAGTTAATTGTTTACAGGCCTTAATAGCCCTGAGCAGCCCCACCTGGAGCCTCCACCTGACTTTCTCCAAGCTGGGTGGGAGCCATATTTAAGCTCCAGGAGGGAGCCTTTTATTCTTTTCCTGAGCTTCGATGTGGGTGGATGTGTCTCCTCTTGCTCCAGCCTGGTGGGCCTCTGGATTTGTGCTGTTGCTGGAGCTGATAGGGTGCCTCTGCACTCTGTGTTTGGAGCCATGGGAACCTTCTGATCCTGGCTCACCTGCTTGAGAAGAGCAGCCAGACCTTGCTGCACCTCTGTGATCCAGGGGATATGCTTCTGAAGCCATATGGTGAGTTTTGACCCCCCCAGTAGAGGGGTGGTAACTGAGATCTGGAGGGTCTTGGCTTTCCTACCATCTTCTGGTAGTAGCTCCCCGCTTGAGGTTGCGGATGTGTCATCTTTGGAGTTGGCCTTTCTTGCTATGCTTGTGACTCTGGGGGTGTTGAGGACCGGTATGGAGAGCTGGGGGGGGTTTATGTGTGTTATCCACCCATGGTTCTGCTCAGGATCTGCAGCCTTGCTGAAAGGCCAGGGCTCTTGGTGCCCTGTGCTGAGAGAGGTTAACTCCTGGGGCTCATCCCTTCATCCCTCCTCCCTTGAGCAGGCAGAGGGCTTGGCTTGTACTCTCCTGTGTTGTTAGGTACTCATTGCATGTATCTACCAGACCTCTTTGTGGGCAGGTCCTCTTGCAGCACCAGTGGGTTTGGTTGGGAGCAGGCATGTGTGGGGTGCAGGTCCCTGTCCACCCCCCACCCTGGGATCCTGCAGCAGGAGCTCTGCCTCAGAAGAGCCCTTGGAAAGCAGGTCCTGGCTGAGGTTGGTTGAGGAGCATTTGTGTCCTGCTGTAACTGCCCTCCCGAGAGCAACTTCACTCAGCCTCAATGTCTCTGACCTTTTCAGTGTTGTGCAGCAGCATTGGCTGCTGGAGCTGCTTTTGCCTCTCCTTGCTGTGTAATGAGCCTGTGGGGATGGAGGGGAAATGGGCAGCCAATAAAAATACAGCATATTGAAAAGGTCAGAGCTGTTTGGTGTGACACAATAACTCATGAAACTTCTCAGGAATTGCCTCTGCCAGCCCCTGGTTGGGTGCACAGGGGTGCAGGGCTGTGGGGCTTAGAGCTTGGCTGGCACCAGGTTGTGTGGCCTGTCCCAGAGCAGGGGGGCAACACTTGAGATGCCCTTGAGGCAGTGGGGAACTTTGCAGGCGTGCACCATGCAGTTCTTCACCTTGGTTGCACCTCTGCAAGCTGTGTTGGAGAAATCCTTCTCCAGAAGGACTCTTCAGCAGATGGACTGGTTTTGCATTCAAGCTCTGTGGAGTAAGAGATGCCTCTGTGGTTGGGGGATTCACTGCCGTGGTGCCAGCAACAGGGAACTGGGTAGAAAGTACCTTGTTGAAGTGGCTTCCATGTCCTCCTCTGGATCCATGCCCTGGGTATCTCAGTGGTGACAGGCAGGGAGCCCAGGCCTCGTGGAGAGTGTTTGCTCTTGTGCTTGGTCCTACCATGTGCATTTAAAGTTGGGTGTGAACTTGGCTTTTCCACGGCAGCTCTCCCTGTCGGGGGCATCTGAGCCTTTACTACTTGCCAATAAGGGCAACGCTGTCCTGCGAAAGCTCTGCTGATGTCAAGGGGTAGCAATTCCCTTTAGGAGAGAACCCAAACCTTTTTTTTTTTCTCTCTCTTTGCCGGGGGGGGGGGGGCAGGGCCGGCCGGGCAGGGGGGGACAGGGGGCGGGGGGAGGGGGGGGCCGCCAAAAAGGGCTGAGGGCAACCGGACAGAAGCGGAAGAGGGGTGTGGTTTGAGGGACAGAGCTCTCGTGGCGGCGACGGCACGGCGGAGCGGCGTGGAGACGGCTCTTCTCGGGAGTCCTGGCCCCGCTTTTGTCAGCGGACGGAGTTTTCCCCTGCAGAAAACCGTATCTCCAACTACAGGTTTACTCTCCTGCGGGAACCCCTCTGTTGGCTGTGTATTTCCTGGGTTCGCCTGGGGCTTTTGATTCTCAAGACCGTTTCCTGTT